>OZ022235.1:6436371-6503656 GCA_963978835.1 Tenthredo scrophulariae | reverse complement strand
AAAACTTCACTGATATGTAATCTTAAACACGTAAAATTATGACACTCGATGCACTTTATTTCGTTGTTTCTACCGCGAGTCAAACTGAATAAGCACAAGTCCTCATAATATATGGGTCTACTGTGCAACAAAGTGCCTGACTGATTGCCGTCAAGAGTATCGCTGCCAATTCCTGCGGAGGGGGGAAACGCGAAGGGCCCCAAACACAGACCTCGCAAATGTATTCAGGCTATTACACCTCTTATCATTTATTCTTTCATAAAATCTTAGTTTCAGTGATATTACAATGAAACTACGTTCCACGTATATTCTGTTTCCACATGGATCTTGTTTTTCCGTATTCATACGATTTCTACTTAGTGAACGAAACGCTCATCATGAAATTGAAACTTTTCCGACCATTTACATGTGGTCTGCATTTCGCCAGAGTTGCACAATATGAGGAACATGAATTTTTCCGTCCGAGTTTGTATTTTAAGATGTGCACAAGGTATATTAGCGGAAGGTATCAAAGCGGCGATGTTCTAGTCTTAACGCGATCTTTATCGTCAACGAAACGATACATCTGTACAACATATCAGTGTTACTTACAAAAACACGACAGAAATAATTCGACGGTACTTCGGTAAAACTTCGTTTCTCCTTTGTCTTTTAAATGGAAGATACGAGGTTTTATCAGAGTACCGTCGAATTATTTTGATAATCTTAAGAACTGATAATAATTGTTAGGCCATGAATACAGTTTTTAATAAGTACATGAATAAAATATGGTCCTGGAACATTATTAAGGCCCATCCATAGTCGCCCACCTCCTTTTGGTCGATATGTGTCACATTTCGATTATTATCTGTGCCCAGGCGTCGAAAACACAAAGGAGGCCAATGCTGCGCAAATTCAAATTTAAGTCCGAACATATAAGTCCAAAAACATGTTCGTTTCGTGTGAAAATAGAGTCGAAAAACCGATTTTATTCGAATTCGACTGATCTTGCTGAACCCCCGGGTGGGTGGCTCGCGCAGCTCACGGAATCGAATAGTGTATATTTTGACGAAAATGTTGAGCTAGCTCAGGTTCGCCCGTACCAATCCGTTTTCCAAATCGCATCATTGGACCTTTTTGCACCTGGCGTCCAGGTTTTTGAATGTGATTGAAATTAACAAGCACTGTCATGTTCGTTAAGGTTCAGGGAATATTTCTGAATCTTTACAGATTTTTTACACTCATTTTGGACAAACGGTGACGAGTTGAAGTTGACGTACAGCAATGGACTCCGCAAAAAACTACATTTCTTTAACTTTTCGGAGATCATAACGGTTTTCACGATTTTGACACAGAAATTCGTGGATAACCATCAGATGCAGAAAACTTGGCGCTTCACGATCTTTCCTGACTCGATGCTTTATCAATTTTTCTGTGGAAGTTATGATCACTCAAACAGAGGGGCCAAACCTTTTTGCACCGATAGTAGTTGATTTACTCAAATCCATGCGGTAAATATTCAGAGTAAAAAAAAATAAAAATGCGATAGATATCTTGATGTCGGCTGTCACCATGTTGATCCATTGATGCAGGGGGGAATATAAGCATCCGAAAAAACCGAAATATGTACGCACGCCGCAGATTTTTTTTCTTTCGATGTTTGCCTACCGTGGGATTGGAACCACCGTTCGCCGCTATTCGCATTACTAGTCGCACGCCCTAACCACTACGCCATTTCACCGCTTGACAGAAAATGCAACTTTTTCATACATACCTATCTTCTTGGTCTGCACTCATTATTATTATGTCATTCCTTTTCCATTTCGTCCCAAGTTTCAATAGGCACATTTATCAAATAGAAAGACGTTATTCCGATGAAGAAGAATTCCTCGCCAAGTTTGGTTTCATCTACGGTCGATAAGTTCTCTACTCCAAGATAAATCTATAAATAACTTACCTCGATGTCCTGATGGTAGTGCATGACGCTGAAGCAGTCGCCGCTCAAACGCGTCCGTTGAAAATTCGCCTTATAGATGCTCTATGATTACATTCTCGCCGCCCAGTTCGTCGCACGTATGAACGCCACCACTCTGATATACCTATTTATAGCGTTTATTTTTGAAAAAAATTTCAACCTTTTTTTCTAAGATTTTTCAAACTCGTCGGACGAATTATTTTGAGGTTTTCGTCCGGTTGTCGGACGAATAATTTTGAGGTTATTTGTACAGTTGTCGGACGAATAATTTTGAGGTTGTTCGTACGGTCGTCGGACGAATAATTTCGAGGTTATTCGTATGGTTGTCGGACGACTAGACACTTCCTACAATAAAGCTCTTCAGTTTCGGTTAATCTTATGAATTATAGTTGATTGGCGGCGATTGGAATCAATGTAGTACAAATTGAATTCGATAATTTTAAATTAATTAATAATATTTCGTGTTAATTAAAATTAAGTAACGGTTATATTGAATTATTCTACAAAAAACTTACACGAAAATTATTTTCGCCTCTTTATTTATCGATATACAATTAAATATACAATATACAATTACTGATACTAATAACTAAATTGGCCTTTCGTTTTTTTCTCTACCAGGTCGTTGAGGAGTACTGCCTCGTGAGGCTGACTAACGGATCGAAGAAAATAACACCCAAACATCTAGTGCGGGTGAAGTGCCCGAAGGAGGGCTGGATTAAGCCGAATGACTCAGTAATTCTGAGTGGTACGGTGCCGCTGTACGTTATGCACGAGAGTGCCAGAAAGCCTGTTGACCTTCTAGCTGTGGGTAAGTATAGAGCAAATCATTAATTAATGATTGTAATTTTTTTAGTATTACAGAAATAATTGTGGGTGATAAATATTGTCACATACACATAGTGATTCATACCATATTGACAGGACCTATCAAAACTTTGCGGCTTTCCAGCGATGGGAAACAGGCGGTGAAGATATTGAGGAAGAGCTTTTCGCCGCACAACCGCTTGGGGAAGAGGCTACGGCCATCATTGATCTGCAGGCGCTGAAAAGAAAGTTTGTTGCAAAGCGGGTAAGCTGTTTCTTCAAGGGTGAAATGATAATAATTCCGTGACGCGTTCAGAGACTCGATCCCATAAAATGTTGATATATTTATTATATCCTTGTTTTTCTCGTGTTCCTCAGAAGCTGATATCGTAGGCCAAGGAGCCGAACGAACGAATGAACGAACGGACGGCGGACGAAGCGTACGCGATGTTCGCGGTGAGTTGCATGCACAAATCGCTCACCCGATCTAAGACCCAACTCTTTCCACGATTACTCCCTCGAATTTCCTATTCAAAAGATGTAATTCGCTTTAATATTGATGAAACTCAGTTTTTTCAACATTGTGTGTTGTTCGCAGGAAGCATTATTGTCAGAAAGAACCTTGGACTGTCCACCGGACGACGCTTCGGTGCATTCGAACCAGGTCACATCGCCGACCGCCTCGTCGGTGAGAGGTAACGCTATCTGTACGGTACGTTGTTAGCACACGAATGAGTGTGTTAACGTTATGCACACTGCGTGTAAGGCTTGTAACTATGACTTCTTGTTACAGTCACCCGACGCATCCTCGGTGTCTACGCTGGTGACGACGCCTCCAACTGCCGGATCGCCATCGACAAGTCGACGGATGCCTCGGTCGTTGACGTTTTACGATGTAAGTTATATACCCCGGTTGATAATGAAGTAATGTACTTCGATTATTGTCCAACGACCTCTGCTACCTTTGCTCGAGACTAATCTTAATTCGTGTACTTACAGCTTCAGTCGGCGAAAGGTGTTTGCCAGCGCGAACAGACCAAGCCCACGTCCTCCACACCGGTCAACGGTCGCAAACGCGTGTCGAACCTCGTCCACCTCTCTGATTTGAGTCTTATGATGAATCCAAGTGAGACGCGGGAACGCGTGGACGCTACCGCAACTTTGACGTATACGAAGAAGTTCGAAGAGACGGTGCTCGAAGCACTCGCGGTTCTGAAAACCGACATTCAGCGGTTATTGGAAATCACGAAAACTCCTGAGCAGTTGAAGGAGATGATCCTCGCTCCCAGCGAACAACGTTCAACGGACTCAAGTACCGACGTTGCCGTAAAAAATACACGCGTCACCGAACGAGAGAGCCCAACGTTTATTTCCGACGAGATCGGCAACGTGGAGCTAGTGCCGGGGGTCACGTGCTCCTATGACGCTTGCATGCCGACCTTGCTAGCAAAAACGATGAGACGAAGAGCTGACGAGATCATGAGAATCTTGTTGCCCGAAGAAAGAATTTGCAAACTGTTCTTAAAACGGCTTGCCGGCCGTAGGAACACGGATGGTTCTCAAGACTGCGAAGGGAACCTCGATTCAGAAGATGCTGTATCCATTGATATTCGCGATTACTCTAAAATCATACGTAAGGACGATTCAACATATTACTCACGTATGTAATGAAAATAATTATTATCGCTCATCGTGACAGAGGAATATTCCGACGAACATGCGAATGTTGTATTTTTTGAATTACTCACGTACTCGTTATCCTCAATAAGGCTTCGTAATTTACAGAGATATGCCGAAAGATGCAATCTATTCGTGAGATCCCGATTCGAATGAACGAGGACAAGGTGAAAGTACACGTGAGGTCGTGGGCTGGTGACTGGTTAAAAAAACCAGCGGTTCCGGATCAGGATGGCTCGGAATAAAGCCGAAACTGGCAATCGGCGTTCCAAATAGACTCGACGTGTGTCCGTTCGTACCTGTTGTAAAGCGTCACCGTACTCTTTAATACTTCCATTAGTCTATGATTTATTTCTTAAAAGTTTGATACTTGAAGAACATTGCCATGTAAACTGTAAATTTCTTCAATGTCATGCAGCCCGTGAGCTATGGGTTGGAATCACGAAAGGTAGCTCGCGTGTTTTCAGTGATCTTTCTTAATGAACCATTCTTGTAAGTTTTACAAATTGCACGTCAATTTTCCATACAGCCGACGAGCTACGGGTTGGAATCACGATAGGTAGCTCGTGAACTGTTTTCCACAGCTTCAACTTTTTCTTATGGTGTTCGTTCCAATGTAACACTGGTCTTTAAGTGTACTGCCAAAGTACTTGTGATTAATCTTATTACATGTTAGTTTCTTGTTCCATAAAACTTTATATTATGTGATTCTCTTTTTGGGTTGAATCCGTAGTTCAACATACCCCGCAGGTAGGCCTAAGTCTATTTGGTATAGCAATAATGTTTAGCTCAAACCGTAGTGTCCGTTATTTCGCACACTTTTGAAATTTTATAATGTTACACTAGTCTTTACGAAACGTACAACAGAAGACTGCACAAGTCCTTGTGATTTATCTAACAAGAGTCAGAGGTATGACTTCGCTCGACCGGGACTACTACCGGAACGATCTCCGTTCGATCCGGCTAGCCCCTATATACTCCTGATAGCGTCCCCCTCCTCAGCTACCGCCTGGCGATGGGAGAAGGGGCGCGTTCCCTAGATCGATTTTTCATCGAACGATGATCCCCACTTCTTATCGGCTGTTTTCTTCTGTCGTACGTTTTGTTATGGTAATAGTTGTTCTACATACCTCACAGGTAGGCTCAGCCTATTTCGTATAGCAATAATGTTCTGCTTGGACCGAAGTGTCGTCGTACACTCCTGACGTTTTGTAATGTTCTTGTTACACGTAAGTTCCTGGTTCCATAAAACTTTATATTATGTGATTTTCTTCTTGGGTCGAATCAGTAGTTCAACATGTACCATAATCTCACAGGTGGGGCTCAGCCTAGTCCGTATAACAATAATGTTTTGCTTAAGCCGTTATTTCGCATACTTTTGACATTTTATAATGTTACACTAGTCTTTGATTGTACTGCCAAAGCACTTGTGATTGATCTTGTTACATGTAAGATTCTTTTTCCATAAAACTTTATATTTATGTGATTCTCTTTGTGGGGAAAATAAACAGATTTTCGATTCATTACCCTATCATATTTATTCCATTTTATTCTAATAATTACAAACCACTCCCAAACATTTTTTTTCAACGATTCCGGAATATTGCAACGCGGTATAAGCATGGTTCGTGTGACGGTTAAAAACGGTATGTTTGGCGAATGATTGAAAACGATTTTTGCACGATCGAAAATAATTGGTGGTATGAAAACGATGTAATTGCGGTCGACATACGGTATGACGGAAGAGTATGGCAACGGTATACACGTTTCTACAATATACCGTGATTATCAGGTACACACCGGTATTCATACCGTATGACGATGCAGACTATACCGTATGAGTTTGGTATATTTAGGGCTCACAAGAAGCCGATAGGGAAAGAAACAAAGATTTCTGTGGTGCCGAAATGCGGAGTGTCCAAACTGTCAGGTAAGTGATTGTTATATGATCATACTGTTGCACATTCATGATGGTCCTACAATAAAACGTGATTTTGTATCAATCAATTGATGGCTGATTAATAATACACACCTAAATTGTGCACGTCAATTTCCATTCGAATATCTCAAGTAATATAACTTTAAAATGAGTCGTGACATGACAGCCTGTAAGACTGTATATATGTACATATTACATATAACATATCCGGACACTGAAGTGAGAATTATCTGTTTTACATCACCTAGAATCTACATTAAGTCGGCAGATATAAAGTGATTTCTCACTTAAATATCTTCAGTGACTGTCAAGGGCACATACTTTGATGGATAATATGGGGCAGTATGGGGCACAATAAAATCAATTCAAGAAACTTTTCCATTTATATCTGCTCGAGAAAGCTATGGTGATTCTGCTATTTGATATGTTCAAGTTCGCCGTATGAAACCGAAATGCACAGTAAAGGCGAAAATCAGTTTAGAGCATAGAGTTCGTAGTAAATCATACATCGTTTCATTGGTAATAAATAAATCCAATGAGTCGATAGAAGCTGTTGTATGCCATGATTGTCCGGCTTCTGCTGGTATGTATTTGAAATAATTTTTTTTCGTTGGAACATACTCTGGGGACACAACTAATATGTTATTTCACAGGTAGATGTAAGCACGCGGTCGCCTTTCTTATGTGGGTTCACGGAATAAGTGAGGATCCTGCACTCACTGAAGTTAGCTGTTACTGGCAAAAGGCGAAACTTACTCGTGTTGGTACGACATTGAAATTTATAACGACTGCGGATATTTCTAAAACTCGAACAGCCTCATTGCCAATCGATGGACATTTTTTGGAAGAATTTGTAAATTTAAATGTGATTAAAAAAAAATAGCCAAAGCTTAATCATGAAACATTTCATCCCGCTAGGCGGCCCTGAAACCTTATCAATCTATCAGTTAATGGCGAGATATCGTGGTGATCAGTGCGTTGATACATTCATCGAACACTGTTCGAGTGAAATGCCAATATCTCTTTGTGAGCTTGCAGCTGAAGACTCGAAAAACCAAGCTGATTCCAAATTGTGGTATGAGCTCAGGAATGCTAGAATCACAGCGTCGAAATTGCACGAAGCAGAAAATTGTGAGACAATGGATGGTTCATTAGTTGAGATAATTTTGGGTGCGAATCATATAGACACTCCTGCCATGGAGAGAGGTAGGCTCTTGGAGGGTGAGGTACTCCTTGCAGTAGGTCAAAAAATCAATCAAAATATACAAAAAAACTGGTATTCTATTGAATAGTACCCACCCAATATTCGGTGCATCTCCGGATGGGATGACTGATTCTGCGGTAGTGAAAGTTAAGTGTCCGTCACTAATAAGACTTTTGCCACATACATAAATAATCGTAAAATAGATAAAAAATATTTAGCACAAATGCATTAGCAAATGCTTTTTGCTAAAAAGGAAAAGGCTTCATTCAGCGTTGCTCATCCAGATTTTGCAGATTCCAAACAAGTTGAAGTTGTGGAAGTAGATATAGACAATACTCGTCTCGAGACACTTATGGTAAAGGCAGAAACATTCTGGAAGAATGTTATTTTTCCTGCATTAATGAAATCTTTGGCAAGCAGTTAGTTGGGACAGGCATGATGTTGAATTCAACAGATGTGTTTGAGAATTGATTACTTCACAAAAATGATCAAGTTACGTTTGAAGTAATGTATGATATAAAGGATAAATACCTGTATTTTACCACGTTACTTAAATGGATCATTTACTCTGCGTTACACCCTATGCAAACGATATTACTCGCATCATCACTGTGCTCCGTAGGGCTATAATGAGGAATTCTTTCTGATCAATGGACCTTGGAGGTTGATTAGCGCTGCAGCAATCTGCACAACATTATCTGTGTACTTCAGTAAATCGATGGTTCAGTCGAATAACGCAGTATCTCGTGAGCCACTCCGGAACCGTTCGGTAGTTATACGGCAAGTCTATAGTGCTACAGAGCGATTTCGGAGTGGCTCGCGAGATTCGACTGCGTTATTCGACTGAGCCATCGAAATGGTTATCAATAGTAGCATGTGGTTCCAGGTATTCATACTCTCGTATTCGTCTAATAACCCGTTCGATATTTATTCGCACACTGGCGATACGTTTCAGAAGCATCACTTCCTCTCTAGTACTCTTCCGTTTCGATTCAACGCTGGGTGGCCGTACCAATACGCAATTTTGATTTTTCAATAAAGTTTCCAGGTGCTTGAATCCACGGTCCGCTAGAACAGATGTACCTGACGAAAATACATCTAGGTATCCACAATCCTCTACCGGTACTACATCAGATACCCTACCGCCATAACCTTTTAATACATAATTTATAGTTCCATCAGGAGTGGCTGATATTAAATATTTTAGGGTGTTGCACTTTTTATAATCAGACAACGTTAGTGCTTGTTTAACTGCGTCAGTAGGTTTTTCAATTTCAATTTCAAAACAGTCTATAATACCCTGGACATTTGCAAATCTAGCTGGAAATTGAAGTGAAAGGTTTCTCTGTATGGACTCTTTGGATGGCCAAAAAACTAACTATCCAAGCAAACAAGCTAAATTTGGAATAGTTTTTGCTATAATTCGACCCACTTGACTCGTTGAGAATCCGAAATCATATCCCAAAATGGCATATTCCTCATTCAGTCGAACTTTCCTTAAAGTTGATAAAATATTTTTTTCTGGAATAGAAAGTTTCTTTGCCAATACATTGACTACATATAAACAATTTTTAGGAACACCAATGAACAACTGTGGCTCTTGTTGAATTATTAATGTTGATTTTTCAATAAACACTTTGTCTTTGATAGCCTCGAATTCTGTGATTGCATTATCCGTATCAGATGAAGTCATGGCTAGTACAAAGCTTTCAGATGTTGTGAGAAAATCGGATGAACTTAGCATAGGGATATCCGGCTTCTCACAAATCTCCAATCGCTGGAATGTCTTGATCGGTGATGTAGAAGCAGTTTGGCTATTGATTTTCATTGCCGAGCAAGCAGCATTTAGTCCTGCAGGTGGGTTCAAATGACAAGAAATTCCAACACTTCTGAATTTAAGTTTCACCTGTATAGCTTTGTCAAGCTTCGTGATGGAATCTTCTCCAATTTGATTAGTTTGGGGTTTTTCTTCCTCAGGTTCAATGTTTGAGGCTGCCTTAGGTAACTGAATGCTTGGATAAGGAACATTAGATGGTGCTGGTTCTGCCGCTAAGACTTTTTTCATAGTTCTGATATGCTGTAGTTTTGTTACTGCAGCTCGTTTTTTGGTAACTTGTGCATAGGTTCTATCTGGTCGACATGCAAAAAACCGAGGCACCACGTCTGTTTTCATGATCATCCGGCGGCCCATCTCCTTAAAATAGTAATAATTTTCCATGTCCTCTTGCAACTGCAATTATTCAATGCGGATAGTAAATACATACATCGAGGCGAATACTTAGTTGGCATATTAAAATATGAGGAAAGTATCTGAAATAAAATCTGAAATAATGGATTCATAAGTAATGACTCAAGTTGTAATTCTTATACAATATACACTTTTATACTCACGTTGAAATGATCTTCGCAAAAATATCTAGTATATAAGGGTGTATCACCTCAAGTATCGAGAATGGAAAGGACTTAGTTGACGCTAAGTGACGCCTCAGCAACCAATCGACAAAGAGAAGAATTTCGTAGACCGAAACTCTCACGAGAATAGAAGATACAATTTCTTTGTGTAGGCAAAAAATATCACCATCGAATCAAGCTGTTAGATATTTATTTACTTTGACATTCACAGAAACGGTTTGAATGATGTCGAAGTGAATGAATACCTAACAGCTCGATTCGAGTCGTCGTTGATATTTTTTGCATACACAAGGAAATTGTATCTTCTATTCTCGTAAGAATTATGTTCTCCGCATTGCTGAGATCTCTCGCTTTCTCCACGCCGAGACGAATTTTCAAACCACTCGTAAGTACGTACTGTCGGAATTGAGTGACGTTCTGTACTTCCTTCTACGGGCGTTTCGCAAGCTTCGTTAAAGAAGCAGCTCTCAACTTGCGGCACAAGTTTCGGAAAAAGTGATTATTACACTCGATTTTATCGACGAGAACTCCGTATTCAGCGTACGGATTATCATCTCGTATAGCTTGATCTACGCTGCTGTCTCCGTCCGCAATTAGCGTTTTATATTGTTGCAAAATGTGGTTTGCGATAAGTAAAAAGTTATTTATAGTGGGTTCCCGAGAGAAATAAAGTGAATCAAGTGGAATTAAATAAATTGGGAAAAAGGGTTATATATTCTGCAATATAGGTCTGTACTAGTTGTGAGCTAGAAACAGACTGATTTGTTTTACAATAATGTTTGTTGACTCTGCAACCGAGGTTCTTATATTTTAAAAGATATCTTTTATCATATAGACTACTAGATGTTAATCACATATAGAATTAATGGTATAAGGGTGATTTTACCAAATGTAACACTACCCCCCCCATAGTAAAAGAGTCGACCCGACTCTTGAGGTGAGTACAATTAAGATAGTATTTGTGTAAAATCATCAAAAGAATTAACAAGTTTCTGTGTGCTCTGTTTGGAAGAATTGGAACTGTGGCTCAAGAATTTAAAGTTTTCCCCAAACACTATCCGACATTTGCCTTCACTCCCAAGGTAAACCACAGAAAACCTTGGGAAGATAGTTGAGTCTTATCAAACCAAATGTGTGTATAAATGTAGAAATGTTCTTTGGATCTTGAGTCGTTGAGTGGGTTCAGGAAGATGAGCAGGAAGAGGCAGTATGAGTCGGTAAACTGGAAACAGGAACCAGGAACCAGGAATCAGTAACTAGGATGAAGTGGTTGGAGAGATAGGAGGATCGAAGACTGAGATTCAAAATTCCTTGAAGATCTAATTCTAAGCTTCGAGTGGTCCAACTCCAAACATCTTCGAATAAATCAAATAACGACCTAGACGGGAGGACAAATATTAATCTCTCAGAATAATAAGGTCTTATTCAGGAGTTTTCCAAAATTCGTTAAAATTATGAATTCTCGTCTTAAATACACATATTTTTTTTTTTTTTTTTTTTTTTTTTTATAGTTCAGATAATTAATTGAACTGTAATAATGAATAAATAATTTTCAAATATAATCAATAGATAACTTATTATGTTATTACAAATGTTATAAATATAAATTAGAATGATCTTATCTGAAGAGAAGTGGGAAAACCGGGATTGTTAGGTCAAGATGGGATGGATTAGGCTTCCGTCTTCTCGTCTCAGAATATTTTTCAGTATTCCTCTTAAGAGAATTTTTGAATCTCAGGGGCTGAAAAACTTGGATTAATCTTTTATAAACTAAAATATAACCTATAAATACAATCCGTTCAGATCTTCTGATAAAATGGCTATATTTTATGTAAACTACAACGACATCTAGCGTTGTTTCCAATAAGATTTCTAGCGGGAATCGATTTGAAATCGAATTTTAGCGGGAATCGATTTGAAATCGAATTTTAGCGGGAATCGATTTGAAATCGAATTTTAGCGGGAATCGATTTGAAATCGAATTTTAGCGGGAGTAGAATTAAAAGAGCATATACGAATTCTATTGTTTATAATAACTTTCGTTAAACAAATGGAGATCTATCAGAGAGCCTATCAGAATTCTGTATTAAAAACGACTCTCGTTGAATAAATGACGATTCTTCTGAACTCCAATGAAAATTCGTCTAAGAAAACTATATTTGTTAAACAAATGATGATGAATAAATGCAACGAAGAAGAAGCTCTTGTTAGCGTCATTCGCGATCATGGAGCCTCTCAATGAAGATGCCATTCGATTGGGAATTTTGATTTCTCAATTAAATATTGGTGATTTGGACCATAAAAACAAAGAATTCGTTAAAGATAGATTCGAGAGGGAGTGGAAGCGAGTGAAGTGTGCGAGAGGGGAAGCAGTGGCGCTTGAAACGAAACCATTCAAAGTGTGCCACCGGTGTTTTATAATGAGGTAAATAGATATATTTTTTTTTTTTTTTTTTTTTTTTTTTTTAACCAATGAATATCCCCTTTCATTACTGAGATCCTATCTTTCATCTTTCTTTTCCTTTCTTTCAGAATTCCTATGGAAGAATTCTCTTGCGTCGTAAAGACGCATAGAATGTTCGTCAGAGAAATTGATTTGACCGGCCCCTATACACTCTGCCACTCTTGTAAAACCCCCATCGTCGAAGAATCACCTAACGAAGAATGTGAGACGTGTTTGAAATTTAAAACTCTTCTAAAACACGTTTTTGAAAAAAGATCTTCCAATAGATTTTAAGTTGTTTAGTCAGTTTTTTTTTTTTTTTTTTAATTATGTGATTGTTTAAATAAAATTATGTTTTTCTTCCTCTTAATATGTGTGTTTATTATTTCGCGTTATTAATTCTTTCTAATTTTCTTCCTTGGTCGACTTGATCTAGATTGTTTGGCGCTCAATTCCGATTATTTCCGAGTAGTTCCGAATGGTTTCCGAGTCTGAGCTGAAACTCTTACGACTTCATAACCTCGCAAAAATTCATATAAACATCGTCGGCCGAAGCTTCAGCGTCTAGAATTAAAACTGGTGCTGGGAGAGTCGCAAAATTCTTTTTTATTAACCAATCCTCATGAACTTCGTGAAGAGTTTTTAAGTAAGATAAAGGAATATTGTCTTCTTCGGAACGAGCGCGTGCATTTACTCGTGAAAATGACTCTTCTGGAGATAACCTCAAATACACAATCATGTCTATTTCAAAAGCAGCTGACTCGTTGATTAAAGTCCTAACATTTTCTAACAGAAGATGAGCCTCAAGGTTTTCAAAATCTCCTAACCTCCTACGAGTTTCTATGAAACAATTACAACTATAGATTGACCGTTCCATGATTTTATTTGGAAGTTCGGTCTGAACTCAATGTTTATTTCGCATTGTCATTGCCGCGTGGTGTTGGAAATGATAAGCGTATTTATGAGGATCTTTATACATTTTCTCTAAAAGGTTTTCCCCAGCTACGTTCCGATATTCTTCTAGTGGTTCTAATAAAGTAAGGATGTCTTTATCCTGTAAAAATCTTTTAACAAAAGTTGTTTTACCACATCCAATATTACCTTCAACAAGGATAGTAAGAGATCTATAATCTTTTCGTTTTATTCCATAAGGCAGTTCTCTGGACCACCTGGAAGAATTTAAAACAAAAGTTTCGTCATCTCTCTGTAGAGAGAAATTATTTTCTACAGAATGATTTTCTACCATATTCAAAGAACGAAGGTTTTTGATTTTATTATTTTGGGTAAGTTCATTAGTTTCATAAGGAGCCAGGTGGTCCAAATGAACAACCCTAGGTTTTGAACGAGCAGAGCGAAGAATTCTATATACCACGTCGTTTATTCTATCAATGACTGTATAAGGACCTTCCCAGTTAGTTTGCAATTTTGGACAACGACCCTTTTCTCTTCTAGGTTGGAATAACCAAACTAAATCTCCTGTTTTAAATTTGAGGTCTCTAGCTCTCACATCATAATGAGCCTTCGTGCGGTCTGATACAACTTGGATTCTTCCCCTAGCAAAATTATGAATCTGTTCTAATCTTTCCCTCAGGTCTGAGACAAAATGTGTTTGAAGGGAATCTTGAATTGGAATTGGTCCCTTAACGAAATCTGAGGGTAAACGAAGATCTCTTTCCATAAGCATTGAAGCTGGAGACTGTTTTGTTGTTTCATGAATGGCTGATCTATAAGAAAGAAGAAAAAGGGGAATCCATTCGTCCCAATCTCGTTGACTTTTGTCTATAAAAGAAGATGAATAACTCAACACAGTCCTATTTAATCGCTCTACCATACCATCAGACTGAGGATGAAGGGGGGTTGTTCGAGTCTTCCTTATCCCTAAAACCTTATATATTTCTTCCATCAAAATGGATTCAAAATTACGACCTTGATCTGTATGTAGTTCAAGAGGAGTCCCATATCTACAAACAAATACCTCCCATATAAATAATGATGAAAGTGAGTTACTGTTTTTACGACAGCTAAAAGTTCCCTACGAGTTACACAATAATTTCTTTCCCTTTTACTCAGTACTCGACTATAATAACTAACAACTCTTTCACTTCCTTCCTGGATTTGAGATAAAACTCCACCTATTCCTGAGAGTGAAGCATCGGAATCTAAATTGAAAGGATTTTCCACCTGAGGATAAGCTAGAATAGGCGAAGAGGTTAAATAAGTTTTTAATCTGACAAAAGCTTCTTCGCATTCTTTGGACCAATCAAAAGGAACCTTACTTCCAGTTAAATGATGAAGAGGTCTAGCTATGGTTGCAAACCCTTTAACAAAACGACGATAGTAAGTGCAGAGCCCTATAAAACTTTGAATTCCTTCTCTATCTACGGGACGGGGCCAATTTGACACTTTTTCTATTTTCGCAGGATCCGTCTTCACTCCTTCTGCGGAGACTACATGTCCAAGAAAGTGAACTTCTCGTTGAAAAAGATGACATTTCTTCGGACTCATTTTGAGTCCCGCTTGTCTCAAACGAGAAAAGACTTCTTTTAGATTTTCTATCTGTTGTTCGAAAGTCTTTCCAAAAACAATTATATCGTCCAAGTATACCAGGCATTTCTTATCTGTAATTCCTCGTAGAATAGTTTCCATCGTTCTTTCAAAAGTCGCAGGAGCGTTACATAACCCAAAAGGCATCACTTTGAAATGCCATAATCCTCCTAGACCAGTGACAAAAGCGGTCTTCTGTTTATCCTTTTCATGCATTTCAACTTGCCAATAACCACTCTGTAAATCTATAGTACTGAACCATTCTGCTCCAGCTATTAAATCGAGGGTTTCTTCAATCCTTGGCAAGGGATAGGAATATTTTTTGGTTATATCATTTAACCTCCTGTAATCGACACAAAATCTTTTTGTCCCATCTTTCTTTGTTACTAAAACAATAGGCGATGCCCAGGGACTGGAGGATGGTTCTATTACATCGATGGCGAGCATTTCTTTAACCATTTTGTCCACTTCTTCTCTTCCATTTAATGGTGATCTCCCGGCTGCTTGTTTGATAGGTGCATGTTCTTCTACATCAATGGTATGAGTTGTCAATGTACTTTTTCCTTTGTCGTTACTGTTCTTCGCAAAGGTGTCTTGAAAGTCTCTAACCAAAGTTCTAAATTTTTCTTTCTGAGAAGAATCTAAACAAGTCGACGAGTTTTCATATAAATTCTGTGAATGACCAGGAAATGAATCTAACTCTTCTTCAGAAAGATCTACTGTTCGCACGTGGGGTATACTAGAAGTTTTACTTCTGGTTGTTAAAAGAGTTACCTTGTGTCGACCCGAAATTAATAAATTCCCTTCAGTTGAAATCACACAATTATGCGCGGTAAGAAAATCAATCCCTAAAATCCCTTCATCCTCTATGTCTGCCACATAAACATTGTGCGAAGAATCAATACACCCTGACACACTAATCTTAACTAAAACTTCTTCTAAAACTGGAGTTATTTCTCCTGTAGCAGTACGTAGGGAAGAAGAAGGCTGGATTGGATTAATAAATTTTAAGAGATCTGAACGGACCACTGTAACTTCTGCCCCAGTGTCTATGACCCAGAGGCAGTTAATCCCGTTGACAGTCCCTCGCGCATATAAGCCTGTTTGTCTTAGACTTCGAATTAAAAATTGTGTTAAAATAGGGCTACTGTTGGGTCGAACACATGATGATTTCTGCCCCTCGAAATCATCGATGATTAGTTTTTTTGGTTAGAAGAACCTGGTGGAATTTCTATAGTCTTTTTAAAAATATCTTTATTCAAATCATCCTCCTTTCTCCATGAAGTTCGGGAATTCGAAGAATTCCCGTTACCTGTTTGGCTTCTTCGTTCTAACGCGAAACAATGATTTGCATCGTGGCCCAATTTCCCACAAAATCTACATTTCAACGGGGGTCTGTCTCCGAAATTTCGTGAATAGGGTTTTCTATCATTATTATTATTTTTATTGTTATTGTTATTTTTAGTTTGCTGCCAGGGAGTAGGTTTCTTATTTTCGTCAGTCCTAGTGGGAGTAACGGTATTGTCTGTTTTAATTTGTCGTAGTTTTCCTACTCCTAAGTATTGTTTATTTAGTGCGTCAATTTCTAAACCTTTGATCACTGCTTCTTGTAAAGAAGAAGGTCCTGCCAAACTAAGAGCATGTTTAAGCTCAGGATCTGTAACGGCATTTATAAATTTATCACATGCTAGCAAATCTCTAGTAGATTCGTCGCAAAGGGGTAAAGCTACACGAGCCAGTCTTTCTATTTCTAAACCTAGGGAGGCAAGACCTTCATCTTTGGCTTGCTTTCTAATCCCTAGTTGTGTTAATGAGAGTTTCGATAAATGTTGGTTTCCAAATCTGAGTCTTAAGGCCGCACTGAGCTTGTCAAAGTCCTGTATGTCCGAATCAGCCAGAGCTGTCAGTACAGATAAAGCAGGGCCTCTAAGACTACCGGCAAGTTGTCCAGCTTTGGTGGTGGAAGACCATGAATTGACTTTTGCTATTATTTGAAATTGGCGTTCGTATTCCGCCCACGGTGTAGAACCGTCAAAGAAATTTACTTTGAGATTAGTACATGTTTTTTGGACATTCTCAGTACGTACTTCTGGGTACGTGTTTACTACAGTCTGGGTCTCGTATTGTTTTTCGCGACTACTCCCGGCGCGAGATATATTAATAGGGATGTTATTAATTGTATTATTTATATTCTGATCACCGGCCATGAGGGTTTCATGGTGTATCGCTCGTGTGTCCCGAATTGAATTTTCAATTCGGTCACTCTGAGGAATTGTACGAGTGTGCGGCGTGAAAGTCGCCGCTCCACCCGTACGAGGTCTACGTAAAGTTGGGGAAGGTTCTTCTTCCCCATAGTTTTGTACAGACCGAATATTAGTCCCTTCTATAATCTCCTCGATCCTCACTGGGGATCGTCTGGGAGTGGAGGTTTGGGAGATCATCTCCTGAGGTTCCAGGCGTCTCATGAGGAGGGATAGGGTGGCCTGTTGGGCTGCATGGTTCGCCTCTCGTTCAGCTCGTCTTTCCTCGCGTTCCTCGCGCTGAGCTACTAAGGCGGCTTCTCTTTCTTCGCGACAGCGTCGATCTTCACGCTCCTCGCGCTCACGTTGTGCCGTTAAATTGGCCTCTTGTTGTGCTGCTTGTGCAGCTAAACTTGCCTGTTGTTGAGCAGCTAAGGCTTGAAACAGTCGCTCCATCATGTCGACTTGAGGTGATGGTATTAGCTGGTTACCAGCTGGTTCATTAGTGGGAGCAGTAGCGCGTCGACGAGACATTTCGTTTTTCGTTTATACTTGATTACACAAAATATTCACTCTATCGATCTCGGTAAGATCCCACTTCTGACACCAATGTTGCAAAATGTGGTTTGCGATAAGTAAAAAGTTATTTATAGTGGGTTCCCGAGAGAAATAAAGTGAATCAAGTGGAATTAAATAAATTGGGAAAAGGGGGTTATATATTCTGCAATATAGGTCTGTACTAGTTGTGAGCTAGAAACAGACTGATTTGTTTTACAATAATGTTTGTTGACTCTGCAACCGAGGTTCTTATATTTTAAAAGATATCTTTTATCATATAGACTACTAGATGTTAATCACATATAGAATTAATGGTATAAGGGTGATTTCACCAAATGTAACACTATATTAAACCATTGCACTCAACGCTATTCCGGAAACCTTCGACGATAATGTCAATTCCCATTGCATTAGAGCTGTGGTCAATCCCCCAATTCTTGAAACAGGTATGAGGGGGAAGCTCCTTATTTAACTGCTCTGCTTTTGCGTGGGTTGCGCAATACTTTTTGCGTGTACCAACACCTAACTTGGTCTCACGACCAATGATCATAACTGCACTCGATAGCGCATCATGTGTACCACCCGCATAGAAGTGTTTTGCCCAACAACCATCTGCAATGACGTCGATGTACGGGACACCGTTTATAACATGCCCTTTTCTTATGGCAATTTCTTTTTCCATGGCCACAGCCCTTTCTCTTTCAGCTTCGACAACTTCATGGAAGTTGTCAAACAGCGTATCCCGATAATGTCGGTAGGTGGGCGCGGACATAGCCGGGATTGCCATCGCGGCAAGTTGTTCTTGCAGCGTACTATGGCCAGTACCCGAAGTAATTGTACCGCACACGGCACTTTGATTCATCCCCATAATATTTTTGAGGTCGCGATCTGTTCAAATGCTGAACTTGTACAGACATTCCTGACACAGGAAATGCAGTTGGGTCCGCAAACCTTGATCCCATGATTTGACCAATTTCAGATCGTGAAAATAACATTCCGACGAAACGGAATTGTTATCGAATTTTTCGTGTAACTGTTTGAGGCCCATCCCTAGTCGCCCACTTCCTTTTTGTCGAAATATGACACATTTCGATCATTATCCGGGCCCAGGCGTCGAAAACGCAAAAAGGGCCAACGTCGCGCGAATTCTATTTCAATTTCGAACACACACGTCCGAAAAAAATGTTCGTTTTATGCGAAAATAGAGCCTACGGGTGGTTTTTACATCATTCGAATGTTTTTGAATTCGATTGCCTTCGCTTTTCGTCAAAACGTGTCACATTTCGATTATTTTCTCAGCCCGGGCGTCAAAAACGCAAAAAAGGCCAACGTTGCGCGAATTCTATTTCAATTCCGAACACATACGTCCAAAAAAATGTTCGTTTTATGCAAAAAAAAAGATGGTTCTTACATTTTTAGAATGTTTTCGAATTGGATTTCCTCGGTGAATCACGTGAAAACAATCTGTAGACTCTATTTTCGCACGAAACGAACATTTTTTCGGCCATGTGTGTTCGGAATTGAATTTGAATTCGCGCAGCGTTGGCCTTTTTTGCGTTTTTGACGCCCGGGCTGAGAAAATAATCGAAATGTGACACGTTTTGACGAAAGGCGAAGGCAATCGAATTCAAAAACATTCGAATAATGTAAAAGCCACCCGTAGGCTCTATTTTCGCATAAAACGAACATTTTTTTGCACGTGTGTGTTCGAAATTGAAATAGAATTCGCGCGACGTTGGCCGTTTTTGCACTTTCGACGCCTGGGCTCAGATAATAATCGAAATGTGTCACATTGTATCAAAAGGAGGTGGGCGACTAGGGATGGGCCTTAAGTAAATAAATTATATCGACAATGCGCCGACCTTCGATTGTGATCTTACGGGCGTACTCGTTATCCGTAATTTCATTTTCACCGGCAAGCGCATGGTCGTCACCTACCGATACCGGCAAACTATTCGTTTCCGCGACAATCGCGGTCTCTGAGGTCGGAACCGCTTGGCCATCATGTTCGTCAAGCGAAACGATGGTCTTTTTCTGGCGCCTGGAACAGATTGTGAATCCATAAGTATTTGCAGCAGGTTTACAACGGGGTGTGTCAAAACGCGTGACCACCAGAAAAAACAAAACTGAAATTATATATTGAATTTGAGTTTGTCGATTTCAGGTGCATAAGTAGAAAGGTTGAACTAACCCTTGTTGAATTTTAGGACAAAAATTCTGAATTCCGAATAGAGCAGATTTCCCGATTTGAAGAGCGTTTGCGTGATCTATTAGCACTGATTCATTACCTTCGCAATTGAATAAATTCAACTCAAATATTGATGCCAGCTGATTCCGGATTTCGAGCAATTCACAGTTTCTCGAACGAGTGTAAATTACGAAGAAAAAAAATAACGTGCACGTAACAGTACTTTGTGATGCAAGTGCAAAAAAGCGGTCTTTTGAGGAAGGCTGTGAGGGTCGCACGAGCCGGAAGCCAGAACCACAGGCGCTTCAGCCGCTTCATTGTACTCGCTTCCGGCTTGTGCTGTCAACTTCACGCATTTCGTCAAGCGTCCGCTTTCTTGGACAAGTGTTACATAATACTTTTTGTGAAAAATGCACGAAAACTTCCTGCTTGTGCCTCTGAAGCGTGTACCTCGTCAGATGGCGCGTCGGAGGAAAAAAGTAACTAGAGTGTTGAAAAATTGTGCGCAAAAGTAACGAGAGTATTAAAAGAGCATGCGCAAAAGTAACTAGCGTATCATAAAAGCAGATGAAGCCGATTGACGCATGCGCGGTATATTTTCATCATACTCTGTATCATTGCATTTTGCAACGCGTGTTACAGGTGACTCTTGAACCCTTGGACTACCATAGTTCCGTAGGGTGGATGCAGAAAGAAAGCATGGGTGCGTGTAGGTTAGCCCCGAGGCTAAAACTCTCCGAGAGGCGACCGTGACCGATCTAAGACTATCGAATTTAGTTCTTATTGTTTTTGTTTTTCTTTTACCTTTTCTCTATTATGTGGGAGATGAGGCCCGTACGACGGCCAAGACCATGACTACTGCGTACGCCGACAGACGCACGACAAACGGCAAATCGGGTGTTTGGATCCTATTCGACAGACACCACCTAAGCTCTGAAGGCTAGCTTCGGCCGGGCTACCTCCAACATCGACTTTGAGGACACGGGGGAGTGCCTAGGGCACTCTGCATCGAGGGAAATCGGTGGTGGAGGAGATATCCGTCACCAAGAAAAACCTGCAACCCGTGGTCCTCCGATTCACTGAGCTAATGACATCGTGGTGAACTTCGAATCTTCGCGCGAAGCTAAAATCTACTGCCAGGCGTGAGGCGATCTAGTGGTCAATACGCAAATTATTAGGCGGTCAAAGATCACTCTGCCGTAGGCCTGCCTCGCAGGTAGAGCGCCGAGCTCCGTGCTCGCTCTAATTGTAGTTCGCATATAATTTCGTCGTAGCCACGAGGCCCTTAGAATTTATTTCGAGTAACGTTTTGTTGAATTTGGAGTGTGTGAGTCCGTTGCAGCGGGTGTAGAACCCTACCCGAGGTTTTCCCTACGAGGAAATACTATTGTGAGAGCGGCTGGACAACGGTGAGCGTTAGCTAATTCAGCCCGTACTAATTTGAATTCGGCAAGCGGCCATCAGCCATATTGCCGTCTTTCGTGCCACGAGCCTTTTCGAGATTCTTGAGGATCAAATTAAGACGACCTCCGAGTCGGTAGGCCGTTACCAGTGTCTCCCTTCATGATAGAGTTTTGAGTTTGTATTTTTGAGTTAGAGTTTCGAGTTTTGTGTCATTCGAGTGCTTTTTGTAGAGCCGTAGGCTTAGCACCCGAGTGCGAGAGAGATAGTCTGATCACGTCACTGTCGCGCTCTCTTTCTCTTTCTCACGGAGAGATTCATAACGTTAGTTTGAATTTAGTTTGAATTTGGTTTCGCCTACGAAGGCAGAGTTAGTTTAAGTTAATTTCAAGTAATAATTTTGGACAATCAGTCTGGTTACGCTTCGCGGGCATATTCCTGTCTTTTATCTGTAATTTTTGTGCCGCGAGGTACTGATTTGTCGAGTTCTTTATTTTTGTCATATTTTACTCTGTTATTGCCACCCTACGTGGGAGCGTAGTTATTATTGTAAAACTCGTCAAACGTGGCCAGGTCGCCTATACACGACGTGTAGCCGTTTCACATCCGCGGGGTAGTACCCCCGGGTACCTGTTTTGTTATTCTGTTGTCTATTGCATTATTTTTATTGTTATTCAATAAATTCTATTTTTCTTTGTCAAATTCTAAATTTCGAGTCTTTACTATACGTCTTGTTAATCCTTCAATTCAAATCCCGACCCCTTTCCGCGGTACTGTTGCTAGCCGACGCTTCAGTACGTTTGGTTATATTTTTGTTTAGATTTTTGTAAGCGGCGGTTATCCGCCTGGCGCCCAACTATTCTATCGTTTTCAGTTTCTTGGCCAATTGTAGAGTGGAGGGACCTCGGAGCCTAGCTATCCGGTCTAGCTCCGAGGACCAATAAAAATCCACGTCGCAACTCTAATGAAATACGCCACTTTTGACACACTTCAGAGGCACGAAAACGGTCATTTTTTGTGCATGAATTACAAAAAATCAGTAATGGAATCGTGTTTGGATTTGCGCCCGTTTCATAAATGGAATGCTACAATGTATTGAGTCGTGGTAGGTATAGTATTGAACGCTTGACCTGCACTGTCGCACGGTATTGATGGGTATTCTCAGTGAGTATATGAGATGTGGAAAATCGAACGAAAATTTGTGTATTTAAAAAAAAGTATATACACAATCGTACTTACCTAGGAACAACAAAAGTTCGCTTTCGCGATTTTTTGTTTCTTTTGTTGTGACCGTTCGCCACAATTATTGCAGCCACAAAGGTTGACTCCTCTTCATACACTATATCATACAAATTTTATTGTCTACACGCACACACACATTAACACAAGTAGTATTGAAAAAGTGAAAGTTAATCACATTCACTAAGCACTGTCATTATCACTAAGCACTGTCACATGAACGAAACGCGGTGCGCGGCTGAGGGCACGTGTGCTCTCGACTGTTCTTCTCCTTCTCCTTCACTTTAGCTATCGGCGTTGCTAGTCAACTCTGAATATGTAGTTCGCAAAAAATCGCAAGCAAGTGATGGGCACGTGCGGTCCACACCTGGTAGGTCCTCATGCCCTCGCATTAATTAGGTTCTCACCAGTGTCGAACGACTGCTGAATTAATTTTTGGAGGTCGAGCAAACACGAGTGCCGTTTATTTCACGTGATACCCATAATTTAACAGTCTTTCTGGATTTTGTTCGAAAAATAAACTATGGTTGACTGCAGTTTTTATAATTTGATCAAACGGACCGTAATTTTCTGTTTAAGAGTGAGCAAACGACTAAACTTTACAGTTTGTAATATTTGACCACTGCCTATCATATCCGCGTAAAATAAATTGTTTAAACAATACGTACCTGGTACTTCGCGCGTGCGTGGGGCGGTTATATTCGGTTATTACGTTCTTCAGAGGGTGAGAAAACGATGAAACTCAGCGGGATTGTTCGGAAAACTCCCCCAGATGCATTTCGTATCATTTAGGCATTTGCTCAATCTCGATCAAAAAGGTACTGTCCGTTTGATCAGATTATAAGAGCTGCAGTCAACCAAAGTGTATTGTTCAAACAAAATTCCGAAAGATTGTTAATTTATGGCCATGACGTGTAACGAACACCAGTCGCGTTAGCTAACCCTTCAAAAATTAATTCATCAGTCGTGCAACGCTCATGAAAAAAACCTCCGAGCGCGGGCCGCGCACGGCAAGCCTCTGGCTGCAATTTTCTGCAAACTACATCTTCATCTGTCGACTACCAAGCAGCGTCGGACACTGGTCGGAAACAATCCGATGCGCGCGCATGACGTTCGAAATTCTTACTAATCCTGAGGTGTATCTTCTCTTCGGAATCCCACCATTAAAAATTCGAATGATAATATCTCTGCGATCAAACATGCTGAAGAAATTTTAGACAACGGAAATTGAAGTTAATAGAGACTATCAGCTAGAAGTTCAGACCTTGACGTAGTCGATATACGAGACTTCGATGAGTCATATGCATTCAAATTTTCAAAGAGACCCAACAAAGATGTTTTCACCATTTTATAATCATAGATATTATGAACAAAATATGTTATAAATAATAAAGAAAAGCAAAAAATGACCTCTTGCCCCACCGTAAGAAGTTGTAGGTTTCAGCTGAAAACAAGACCTGGCAAAAAAATGGCCGTCACGCTCGAAGATTTATAGCGTTTTTCCGTGGGCTACACTGAGTGCATGCGTAGTGCGAGTTCCCACCGCACTCAACTAGTGTAGCCCTGCACTAGGTCCGAACTGTACCGCTCTAGCGCTGCACAAGTTTTGTGTTGCAATCATCGCGTGTTTCTCTGGTGTTGGCAAGAATTCGTCAGCTTTGCACGATATCTATCGAACAAAATGTTTTTTTTTTATTTTAGAGTCAACGGTTCTCACTACGAACTGGAATATTCATCGGAACAGGAGGATAAATATTACAAATTACTGAGTAAGTATATGTATATTGTTTATACACGTGTTTTCAAAGTAAGTGGCATACAAGAATGCTCATGAATGAACAAAACTACTCGATTATAATCATCTAAGAGGTCTATATGTGCGTGTAAATAAAAATGATCAATTCTTTACCAATATATTAACTATTCCGACTATCTCAGATGGATCTCCGCATTTGATTGAAATAGATATTAACAAACACATTCGATCAATTATTCATTTGATTCGTTTGCAGCTGATAATTCATATGCTGTGCAACAGGTCATGAATCTTATCAACAGAGGAACGTTTTCAATAAATGGTCCTGTAACGAAAATATCACGTGCGCTCACATTGGATGACCTGGATGTGTAAGTAAATTAAGTTATGTACAGATCACAATAGGATTTATAATCGCTTTGAAGGTAATTCTATAGTTGATTTTTTCAGAAATGCTGATATATTTCTGGTTAATGATAACCAATATCCAGTTAATGAAACTTTTGCCTCGTCAAGTTCAGCTTCTGCCCTGTCAACCGGACCTTCTACATCATCAAGTTCAGGGTCTGCTCCTTCAAGTTCAATTCCTACTTGTACTGCAGGTGTAGAAGGCAAAGGTGAATTATCTAATTGTTTGTGTGGAAACTTGCAATTTAGTACAAACAAACACTAATTGTTAAAAAATTATGAATGATACGTCATCTATCTGACTTGATCAAATAAATTTTATTTTAGATTGGGCAGAAGCTGAACCCAAATTTCTCCTGAATCAGATTTGTAACTTTTTGCCGCAGGTGGGGGCCGCGAAAACGATTTAAAAATTAAAGGGTAATGTGGCAGGAAATCACTGCAGAAATATTCAAAACATTCAACAAAAATAAAACTGAAACACAAGTAGAAAATCGTTATAAGACAGTTATGAAGCGCAAGAAAACTGCGGTGGAGCTCAATGCAAAATCGGGTAATTCTTGAACAGTAGTACCTTATGAAGAGGAGTTACACAAAATTGCTTCGAACGATGACAGCATTGAACCGGAAATATTAATGAGCGCAAGTGAAGTAAAGAGGTTGAAAGAACCAAATAGTTGCGAAACAAGCGTCGAGATTTCAGGAACTTTACCTCAAGTCCGAAAAACAGCTGTAAGTACATAAGAAAATTGTCCGTCATTAATATTTAATATTTGAGTATTCATTCTTAATACTTTCAAAAGTATGAATGACAATTGTTAACCTCCGTGGTCACTTACTACACTATAGGTCCCCATGGTGTCATCCATGTCCCAAATCGACAATGGATGGTCTGACAGAAGGTCAATGAGCACGTTGCATTGTGGCGGTACTCCAAACTGTGATAAATGTTAATTTATAATATTTTATAATTAAAATATCTATCAATTTCTTATAATTTTTTATGGATAGCTAAATTTTTTAACTGTTGGTCATTCGATACTGGTCTATATTTTTCTGTTTCAAAAGGCAGATAGTGAATTGAAAACTCAGTTTTTTGTCATTTGAATTTCTCATTCTATCACGCATGTTACACAGGTCACAGTAGTAGAGAAACTACAAGAATCACATAATAAAGCAAAAGAATCCCGAATGAAAAGACATAAGGAGAAATTACACCTAGTTAGAGAAATGTGGTTCGGAAAAGACAAAAAAGAGCAATAACTCAGCTCACCAGGGCTATCCTAAAAAACCTCAAGAAACTGAAATTGTTCCTGCCACTATTTTTATTATTTTTATCACAGCTGCTCCTTAGTCTTTGAGCCTATCACACTGAAGTGTTGTGAGATTCAGAAGGGTTACAAAATATACTTCAATTACCGTATAGTCGTGATTTTTCCTGTCACTATTTTTATTATTTTCATCACAGCTGTTTCCTAGTCTTTAAGCCTGTTGTATTAGTATTGTGATATCCATAATCGTTTGAGAATAACTGCGTCTAATAATAGTTCAAAAAAGCCTGAGATCGGTTAAAGGGATAATGAAATTTAATTGAGAGCGATAATCCCAATAGTATTTTTTTGTTATCTCAGATTATTTTATAAAAATATAAAGTAGAGCTACTCATTTTCTTACAAAGTTTGCATTCTTCGATACCTCTGTGTCTCTCCCAGATTTCTAAGTTTATTTTTGGAAACGTGTTGTGGTTCAGGAGCTAGATCGCCGTTTATTTCTTCTAGCTCTTCTTCCCAAAAGTTAACGTTGTCGATGCACAAGTTATTCAAAACACAGCAAGACACTATACATTTTTTTATTTTGTCGACTTGATGCATGTCAACTTGTAGCGATAATTGGCGAAATCTGGCTTTTAGGGTGAAGTGAAACGTTTGTCAGAACCTCGAAAACGGGAATCGTGAATTCTCCGAAACTACTGGATCAATCGCAATGAAACTTTGAGGGACTACACATAATTGTGGCAAAAAGTGGCTGATTATTTCACTTTTACGAAATTTGACAAAAACTTTCACAGATTGACGTACCGACCACATAAATCGCGAGATTATTCACTGTTACCGCAGATAATCGCATTTCCCGGACAATCAGCCACTCCGCAATGAAAAACCACACACTTTGAGCATATTCCCGTGTCATTTGATAGAGAAATGGCTGAGAATTGACGATTCTCCGTCACTCATAACTAAAAAACCGACATTCAGTTGAGGTGAGAGCCTGTACCGACATCGCGACCAGTATTCTTGTGAACCGAGCGGCGGCGCTAGTGAAGGTTTCTTCTGTCGCTTTACGTAAGATAATTCTGCTGCTTCTCCTGACTTAACCTCACTCGACTGACAGCTAGTCACTCTATTTCAGATTTGAGTTTATGGAAAGATCGATTTATTGGACAAGAATCCAAATAACACAAGCCCTCACATAATACATAACCTCACACTTTTGACAGCTAGCCTAGCGTAGGGGTTCATTTCAGATTTGAGGTTATGGAAAGTTGGATTTGTTGGACAAAAATCCACATAAAATGAGCAGACGACATAACCTCACACTTTTGACAGTTAGCCTAACATAGGAGTTCATTTCAGATTTGAGGTTATGGAAAGTTCGATTTGTCGGACAAGAATCCGAATAAGACAAGAGGACGACATAACCTCAGACTCTTGACAGCTAGCCTAACATAGGAGTTCATTTCATATTAGAGGTTATGGAAAGTTCGATTTGTTGGACAAGAATCCGAATAATACAAGAAGACGACATAACCTCAGACTTTTGACAGCTAGCCTAACATAGGAGTTCATTTCATATTAGAGGTTATGGAAAGTTCGATTTCGAAGTTCGAAATAATCGCGAGCATTAGTATACGTATATACTGGCGTAGCAAGCGTCGGAAGATGCGCACTGCGCCATCTAGCGGTAGGCAGAGGTACCGAACGTTTGGTATTTCTGTCTTACCACGGTGAGAAGCACCCGGCCGTGGCCTTGAAACGTTTCACTTCACCTTAACAAGAATCACTCTCATTGTACTCGCCATAACTTCGGACGTAAGCTACTCTAACATACGTATACCATTTAAAATAAATTGTAAACCCTGCAGGTAACCATGACTGACGCAGAAATGACATTGCTATCATTGAAAGTCGCGGCTACACTAATTCCAGCTTTTGATGGATCGAATATCACAGTAAAATCTTTTGTTAGAAAAGTCGAGAACGCAAGGATATTATTAGATCCACGAGATACGCTCCTATTCGTAGCATTATTACGATCAAAAATCGAAAGCCGTGCAGAAAGAGCACTTCCGCGAGATACCTTCCAGACGCTACAACCTATTATAGACAACTTGAAACGCGCGTTCCAACCAAAACGAAGACTATTAGACGTGCAATGTGCTATAGCATGCGCACGACAAGAGAAAAACGAGACCACATTAGAGTACGGAACTAGGATAGACGAACTCGTAGATACGGCTATTGACATTATAGATACCAAAGAAACCGCCGTAAATGCTACTATGCTAATAGGAAATGTCGAAGAAAACGCCCTACGCGCATTCATAAAGGGTCTCTGTGACGTGCTAGACCAGAGGGTGTTAAACGAGAGACCAAACACGCTGCGAGCGGCAGTCGATAAGGCGGTGAGCGCGGAAAGAATAGTATAAGAAAGGCAAAAATTAAGAGCACAGACACCAAACAACACGAAACCGGACCAAAACTGCTCAAAAACTAACGAACCGGCTCGAAACAGTAATAATAATAACTCAAAACAAACACCGCCTCACGATTCGTCTCTGAACTGTAAGTTCTGCAAGCGTGTTGGACACTCAATAGATAACTGTAGATCACGAGAGCGTACCGACAATCTATTTTGTACACATTGTAGACGTAAAGGTCATACGGTCGAAAGGTGCCGCACGCGAAACTACCAAAACCAACAGACACTCCAAAATCCTTCATTTCACCAATCAAACACTCCACAATACGCCCAACAACCTCAAGCACACAACAAACCTCAACATAACAACTCTGGTCAGCGACCAAACCAACTTAACAACGGAAACCGAAATGACCCAAACTCCGAACAGCCAAGATACGCACGCATCAATTTCACAAATACAAATACTAACTTTCCGAATACCGAAAACTTCCCATTAGAACCGCAACCTTTAAACGAGTAACGGGACCACCACACGGACGCAACGACGTCCCGAACTCTAGAAATGCGTCCGAATACGTAAAAAGGACCCTCTTAGAATCACCAACCATTACAATTCAATCACCACAAATCGTTGGCAACACTGGAACATTAATAGTAGATACCGGTGCGAATTTAAACCTAATAAAACAAAAAATTATCACCTCAGACACTCAGTTAGAACCGAGGAATAAACGTTATATCTCAGGAATAACAGAAGGATACACAGAAACACTAGGTAGCATAAATCTAGAATTTTCCGGCACGTGCCACGAATTCCACTTAATAAGTGACGAATTTCCTATACAAGAAGACGGCCTCCTGAGCGCAGATTTCCTGCGACTCGAGGAAGCAACAATCTGTTTTAAAAACGACCAACTCCATTCTCGAAACACGGGCGTTATTCCACTTCGTTACAAATCGTCGAATAATAATACAAGAACATCCCGCATTCTCACAACGGCAATAACACAAACACCTAAGATCCATCTACACACGCCCCAACTTGAGAAGCAGACAAGCACGCTCTTGGTCGATAACGGAGCCGACATAAACGTGATAAAACTAAACGCAGTCAAACCAAACATACACTGTACCCTGACAGACAAAACCCAGATAACCGGCACAATAGACGGTACAATAGAAACTCTTGGAAGCGTGAATGTACAAATCGGCAATAGTTGTCACGTATTCCATCTAGTCAATAATTCCTTCCCGATAAAAGAAGACGGTATTTTGGGTACGAAATTCTCATACAATGAGAAAGCCACGATTTCGTTCGGAACTGGTACAGTAACAACGGATAACTGTAAACCACTGAAAATACTAGACGAAAATATTATATCCATTCCTAGTCGAACTGGTGAAGTAATATCAATGAAAATCACCAACCCGACGTTGAAAGCAGGATTCATTGATAGCGTAGTCCTCGGCTCTAGTATTTTTCTCGGCAAGGCCTTAGTCACGAACAGAAACGGTTTAGCATATGCCTACCCGAATAACTCCAGCGAAACAGCTGTCGAGATAAGGAGGCCTGTAGTAACCTTAGAAGAAGTCGACGAACTTGAGAATACAAGACTCACCAGCGTTCAGTCAATCCTATTGACCAAGGCTCGTGAAACTAATACCAATGACAATTCCCGCACGCTTCACTTCTCCTCTAACTATAACTCAAAACGTCTTCACACCCTTATGGAAAATCTCCGATTGAACCATTTAAATGACGAAGAAAAACAATCGATAACCGACCTTACTATATAATTTAACCACCTTTTTTTCCTACCAGGCGACAAATTAAAACATACACAACTAGTCAGCCACACCATCCCTACCATAAATTACATTCCGATCCACACAAAACAGTACAGATATCCTCGAATTCACGAAGAAAAAATAGATACACAAGTTAACAAACTTCTCGATAAAAATATTATTAAGCGCTCTTCTCCACCATACAACTTCCCAGTTTGGATAGTACCCAAGAGAGCAGACGCTACCGGCAATAAGAAATGGCGCATGGTCGTGGACTTCCGAAAACTTAACGAAAAAACTATTGTCGACGCCTATCCGCTACCCAACATAACAGACATTTTAGATCAATTAGAGTCCGCCAAATACTTTTCTAAATTCGATCTAGCGTCAGGTTTTCACCAGATACCGATGCACCCTGATGATAGTCCGAAAGCGGCTTTCTCAACTCCGCATGGCCACTATGAATATAACAGGATTCCCTTTGGCTTAAAAGATGCACCATCCACCTTCCAATGCCTAATGGATCAGGTACTTTTCGGACTCCTAGGCAACGAAGTCTTCGTTTACCTGGACGATATACTAATCTATGCGAGATCATTAGAAGAACATGCAATTACATTTAAAAAACTTATGCAACGATTAGCCAATGCTGGACTAACCCTTCAGCCCGACAAATGCGAATTTCTACGTAAAGAGATAGCATACCTAGGCCACGTCATTACGAAAGACGGAGTAAAACCGGATCCCAACAAAATAGCGGCCGTCAAAAACTACCCTGTCCCTACAAATCCTAAGCAAATCAAACAATTCTTCGGAGTGATCGGCTACTATCGCAGATTCATACCTAACTTATCAACAATCGCAAAGCCCATAAACAACTTACTGAAGAAAAACAACCGATTCCTTTGGACGTCCGAACACCAATCCGCGTTCGAAACCCTACAGGATAGCCTTTGTAACGAACCTATCTTACAGTACCCGGACTTTGAGAAACCATTCATATCGACGACCGATGCCTCTAACTGCGCCGTGGGCGCGATTCTTAGCCAAGGAAAAATTGGGAAAGATTTACCAATCGCATACGCCTCGAGATCCCTCGAAAAGGCGGAAGTCAACTACTCGACGATTGACAACGAACTCTTAGCACTCATCTCCGCCGTGAAACACTTCCGACCATTTCTTCACGGACGAACATTTACACTCGTCACAGATCACAGACCACTAGTTTGGATAAACAATGTGAAAGATCCAAACTTATGATTGCTTCGATAGCGCTTGACACTCGACGAATATTCTTACGTTATTTACAAAAAAGGAAAGATGAATTCAACGGCGGATGCGCCATCCAGAAACCCACCACCCGACACAATCCACATCCTACCTCTTGATTCAAAACGCCATAGAACCGATCCAAAACCCTCAGAAGAAACGAACAAAAAGAAAAAACTAGCACATTGTTACGTGCGGCTCCACATTTTTCAGAATTTTCATTTTATATTTAATATTATGTTATATACCAACACTATCACGTGGAAAGAATTCAGACATGCAATCCATTATTATAATATTTCAAAATCCGAAACCCTCTCTGCTTAAAAGTCACGAACTCCGGTCGAGTCTTAGAGATAAGAACTTAATACCCTGAGCTGAGTTAAGAGTGGATGCAGTGCCGGGTTTTTGCTGACCCAGCACTGAATGGTCGGTTCGATGTAACTGCTGTCTTAATAAATCCACTTTTCTAAGAATAAATAGGATCAACTGATCCATTAAGGAAGTTCTCTAAAATAACAAATTATTCAATAGAGCGTATGGATGAATGCGTGTTGGAAATTGTCAAAATCCGGAATGCATGAAATTTTAAATGTTATTACAAAGAGACTGTCTTGAGATTGGGACCGCGGAACGCTGTCCTAGGTAAAGCGGCCAGGAGCGATGAGGTGACTCCACCGCGGAAGGACACAGGTCTCTGATAGGCTAATTACCGCGGCGGAGTAACACCTATGCTATGCAACAGCGGCCTCGTAGCTGCATCTAAACTGATTAACGTGTCTTTCGTCTACAAAGTTCCATAGAGCAAGGGCGGGTCCCGAGGTTTAATCAAAAAGCAATAGTTAGTGATTGAAAATCTTTCAAAGTGACGACGCTAACGGACTTAGTGAATCTCGTAAAATAAAAACTCTAATAGCGTAAGCTAATCGGAGTGCATGGACACATTTATCATTCTCTACAATAAATTCAAATCAAATTCACTCTAAATCATAGAAATTGAATTAACGCTTCATTCTTGTTTATTGACTTTTTAACGAACTTTGGATATAGTTTCGTCCGGGTAATTGATACCTACAGTTTATAAATTCGGTTCAAAGACTGAGTAATTGTGTTTGGTATCGTGAACGTGCTATTAACGAGGCGAGACCCACTGGAGTTACTTATCGGTCGACAGCTCCAATTCTTTCCGACAGACCCCAACCTCAGGACAGTCAGACACCAATGCTAAGTCTTTAATTTCAATTACCAATTGTTTACCATATATCATAGTGCTCAAAAGACAGATTTTGGTGTAAGTCTTCCACACCTAAATCCGGCTTACCAGGAGAATCACCCAAGAGAGATCATAAAGCTGATTTGGATACAAGTCATTCGTGTCCAAATCAGTTTTGCCTAGAGTATCACAACGCTATTGTTTTCCTTAGACCTTAATTTTCGTTATCATTATATAAGAATACAATAGAGAGAGAGAAGTGCATAACTGGGAACCGACTATAGCATAGTAATATAAAGCGCATCAGTAAACCTGAAGATCGGCTTTTGAACATTCATTTATCTTGAATCATATTTCGTTAACCATTTATTCACAACATTTCATCCTGATCGTTTGAAGAATATACCTTATTTTTACCAGTTAACTAATCACTTTAATTTGACTATCACCTTCATCAAACCTTATCCACATCCTAGAAATTGGCCTTATAAATATCATATTGAAAGCTACGTACGGTTCTGTATAGAGCTAGGTAAGCACGATCCCATATACCGACTTATTAGAAAATAAGTCGAATAAATAATTATCTCTCGGTCACGTGAAAACTTGCTTTCCATTCTCTCGGGCTTCACCCTCACGTGACAATATCAATTCGCAGAACGTCCCCGACAAACCAGAGACGAATCCACTAACCCTGCCCCAACTGAACGAACTAAGGAGCAACAAACGCCAACTATGGCAACGTCAACTCTCTCGGACAGTTCAGTGTTGAAGTTGCCCATCAAAAATCTGAACCCTCTAAAAGACGAAGGACCACTGAGTCCTCTAGTAGCCCGCCCCCACTGAGGAAAGAGGCAATCCACCTACCCGAATTCACCCACGACCCAACACCGCTAGAAGAAAACGACCATAAACGAACAAACTATCTAGAAACCTACCCGGGCGTTAAAAACCGAATAAACGTTATCGCTATATGCAATCTTCAGGTAATCCGGCACCACGATACAAACCGAACATAGATCATCACTCAGACTCTACGGACTCTCATCTAGCTCAAATAGAAAAGTTCACAAAAAAGTTTGCAAACAAACCCCAGGCGCGATTCCCGATAAGAAACAATTCCCGTACATGCATACGGACCGTAGCACGAATGAGCAAAACAAACCACCCAATGCTCAACCAGGAACGTCAAAAAATAATAAGCCAAGATCCGCACCCTACATACGCAAAAAAGTTTATGAAAAACTACCGAGCACAAATCTGACAACGGATTCAGAGTCAACAGCAACACCCACTAGGCTCGATATAGGGAAACAAGAAGACTCACGCGACAGACCAGCCGGACCTTTTACCAACCAGAATCCAGAAGACACACCCCCAGACGGCCAATTTCTCGTAGATCTGGAGTTTCTACCTTTGGCTTACAATAAACACATTACAGAGATAAACGATGACATATTGAAACAAAAAGACAACTTAGCACACTGCATTTCAGCAGATTGTAAAGCTTCACTGGGTGTCGCGGATCAGATGGTGAAGCAGGGACTAATACAACATAAACAACTTCTAGCCATGAAACCTGAAGTGACAGACATTATTACAGTCACATACCCACGACGTATAATCTATAATTTGGTAACAAAAACATACCATTTCGACGGACCGACGAACGAAGTCATGTACAAGATACTGGACCAACTAAAAGTAGCACTTATCAAAGAAGAAGTGAAATCACTATCAATGCCAAGATTAGGTTGCGGCCTAGACGAGCTCAGCTGGGACATGGTTAATCGTATGATCCATTACATATTTAGAGACACAGACATTAAAATCACCATTTGTGTATACGAAAATCCAAAATCTCACAGATCAACCCTCGAAATCAACGACCGACCAAACCCAGTGACAGCAACCCCACACCCGACAGCAAAACATGAAACTATTGTACCAACAAAAGCAGATAACACTACCGACCATACGATGGACACAGACTACTCGTCAGATCCCGAAATCTCAAGTTTAACAGAAAGTGACGACACCTACTCGCTAATAGACACAGATTCCCGAAACCTACGCAACAATGATTCTCCCATCCTGACCCCCATTGACACCCCACAACATACCGGTATTTAAGACAACGATGCCAACAGCACACCTAATGACTTCAACCATTTTATAAATAACCTAGATAACATAATACCTGTAACTCACGTCAAGGAATCGAAAGACGAAATGTTCCTGATAAACGACAACTACGCTCACTGCGTCCTAGCGGATCGCCCGTCAGATAACCCATTGGCAAGACAGTTGATGGACAAGGACAAGCTGAACAGAAAAACGTTGTAACAGCGATTTCCGCGAGCTCGGGTGTTACCCGCGGAAACTACGACCTATTATCAAATGAGACGCCAACGCTTACCTCCTCCAAACCAGCGATGTAAGGTTGGGCGCCAGGCTTCTGTCCGAAACCCTCTCTCTCTCTCACTCTCGCTCCGACTAGCTAGTAGGTAGAGGGATAGTTCGCGGGGGCGAGAAATAAAAATACTCAACACTAAAGAGTTATATTTTAAACGAGTTTATTTATTAAAAAGAAAAAAAGAAAAAGGTGACACTAATTTGTACAGCCTGTCACCTGGCTTCGGCTTATCTCACCGCTACTCTATGTTTAAATACTACTTGATTAGAAATTAACAATAATATAATTGACTCTACTCTAAATTTACAAGACTAAACGAAAACCAATTATTTACTTAATACTAGGTACGGTTGACGTTATCACAGATAGGGGCTTCGCCTTCTCCGCTACGACCAGCTGGAGCTACAGCTGTTCAGTCTGATTTCGAGCTCTGCGCTCTAGTCTCTGGCTGACGGCTGTTCGCTCGACAGTTGGGAGGGGAAGGGGATCGGGACTCGGTACTCTGCCGCAAGAGTTCTCTGACACGCTAGCAGACAACTGCGACGCGTGACGTCAGAGGACTCGGGCAAGATGGCGTCGGCTCTGGATTCGCGAATTCTGCGCAGCGGCTACAAAAGCGGCTCGCAGTCGCGCAGACTCGACAGCCACAAAGAAGGACAACAACAGGTCAGGCTTGCCGGGACTCAACTGCCATGCGGTACTGAATTAGCTTCGGGACTGGGGACGGTACTGGGGAACGAAGAGCTTTTCCTGACTAGGACTCGAGACTTTACGATTTTCGGGACTTGGGGGAAGAATTAGAGTTGGATTCGGGGGAATCGATCGGATAGATCCTACCTGATCGTACGGTTCCTTGGCCTCGTGGTCGGCTCGTAGTCCGTGGGCAGGCAAGGGTCGTATAATACAAAATCAGCAGTAATCCAGTCCAATAATCCAAATCCATAGTCCAAAAGAAGTAGCAGGGGGTCACAAATAAACAAAATCACCACAAAAAAAAACTCTCCGAAACTCTCTCGATCCACTTGTATATCACACGTGGTTTATTCAACGGCAGTACGACAATGAATGACTCTTCGTTTCCGGGCTGCTAATTGCCTACCCTCGCCGTTCGTCCTGTGAACGCTAGCCGTCATCGATAGACCAATCCGATGATCTACGATCGATATGGCCGCGCTAGGACAACGGCGGCAGATATTCAAATTAGCTGACGGTACTTTTCGGGCATAAGGACTTACATACGTTCGTTTAGGCTGGTACGGAGGAGGTCCAAACGTTTGCCACGTTACAACACTCCTCCGCCAAACGGAACGTACGGGGTTCCCGGACGCTTCCGCAACCTCCGACTCTACCAGCCTCTTCACTCTCTCTTAATCTACTCAGTCTCATTGAGTTTGTACTCTGTTTCGAGGCTGGGAGGAGGGGCGAGCAATCACGGGCTATTAGGAATTAGGGGCTGGGTTCGGTACTCAGTTCGGGACTGTTTGCGGGACTGTAAGCGGGACTGTAAGCGGGACTATTTCTCTCTCGGAACTCGTTTTACTCGGCAATAAAGAAGGGGGGGGGCTTCTGGGGGCCCTACCTCCGGCCTGGGGTGGTCCTCTCCTGGTTGCGGCGGTCGGGGCCGGTCGTCGTGGTTCAGGCCTCTCGCGGACTCCTCTCCGGGGTGGCATTGGCGGCGTAGCTAGGCGGTGGGCCGCGTAAGCTAACTCCCATGTCCTCCTGTGCGTTGGGCACGTCCTGGCCGTATAGCCCCGCCACCCACATATGAAACAATGGGCGTGCCGTGGGTTCGGGCAGCTCATGTACCTGTGACCCTCCTGGTCACAGGCCCAGCAGCGTCGGCTGTCCGGCGGCGGCGGGCCGACATATGAAGCCGGGTGCGGTGGTGCGGCCTGGGTCCCCGCGGTTGAAGCGCCTGGCTCTGTTCGCCAATAGGCGGGCGTGTCGGCTCCTGACATGGAAGCGACCGGCTGGGCCCCGCTTCGTGAGGTCACGTAGGAGGCTGGAGGCGGGTATGGTCGGTCCATGAGTCCGGGCGTCCTGGCCGCTGGACGAGAAGGACCGGCCGGGTACCGGATTGGCAACCGCTCTGGCCGTAGGAAGTCCTCCGGGACAAATTCCCGAGGCGCGGTAGGGGGGCGGATCGGTGGTCCCGGTGGCGTCTCCGATGAACTGGCCCTGCTGGCCACTGAGGGTGAAAATGGCCGTGTGGTGTGGCGGCGGCGGTTGCGCGGCCGGTTTCGGCGGCGGCGCCGACGGCTACGGGGCTCGGGGCCGGAGGTAGTAGGGTCGGGGGGGGGGGGGGGGGGGGGGGTGGTGTCGGAGCGCGCACCGGCACTCGTCGACGGGAGGGGTTCGGGGGAGTGGAGCCCGCCTCTGGCGGAAGGCCGGGGTTCTCCTGCGGGACTAGGGGGTCGGCGGGCTCCGCGGCCGGTACGACCACGGGCGCCGCGAGTTCGGAGGGGTCTCCCTCGGGATCTCCCGGGGGCCCGGAGGCCTCGTCCTCCTCCATCGGCGTGGGCGGACTGGGTTGGCCCGTCGACGGGGGCTCCTGGAGCAGCAACCCGGTCCTCCTCTCCATTTCCAAGGACAGGGTCGACCCGCGCCGGAAGGGCTCGTGGCGGAGGTAGTCCAGGCCCTGGTGGCGGTCCTCCAGGTCGGGCGGGACTAGGGTGGTCCTCCAGTCTTCCGGGGCCATCCAGCTGCCGATCAGGCGCCGGGGTGGGCCCTGGCTGCGGCTCCTCCGCATCTTCGTAGCTTCTCGAGCTCTCTCTCTCTCCGCTCTCGTCTCTCTGTGAAAGGTCAGGTATTAGCGAGTTGTCAACAATGCGGGGGGGTTGAGGTTCGGGGAAAGCGGGACTAGGCTCTGGGGAAAGTCTCAAGTCATTTGGATTAGCAGTAAGGTCCGCTTGTGCGGGGTGATACGGTTTAAGGTCCTTGATATGGACCTTGCCCGCTGGATTACCTTCAGTATCCGTTATGGTATAAACAGTCGGACTTCTCCGACGTTTTATAACGAATGGACCGCTGAACTTAGCCGACAGCTTTGAGGCGATGTAGTTCGCAGCTGATGACAACACATGTTGTCGGCGTAAGACGAGGTCGCCTGGCTTAAACTCGAGGTCTCGGCGTCCTCGGTTGTAGTACCGAGCTTGACGTTCGGTTGCATCCTCGAGGTTTTGAGCGACTAGATCTCGTAAGGCGTCCAGCCTTCCGACGCGACTCTCCCATTCTTCTGGTGTCTGTAAGGTAATCACCGGGGGACCTTCCACGTCTCTCCTCACGGTTTTTGGGGGCCTTAGCTCTCGCCCGAAATTTAGGAAGGCTGGTGAGACTTTTCTTGAGCTATGAATGGCGGAATTGACTGCAAAACGGAACTCGGGTAAATGTTTATCCCACTCGCGATGATCGCCTTCTAAGAAGGTGGTAATCATCGTCTTGATCACTCGATTCACTCTCTCGACGGGGTTGGCTTGGGCATGGTAGGGAGGGATAGTGGTATGGTAAATGCCTAGGTCCTGACACGCGGCCGTTATAATTTTGTTCGAGAATTCGGTGCCGTTGTCGGTCAGAAGGACCTCGGGAATTCCCCAGCGATAGAAGACCAGCTCTTCTAGCGCCTTGAGGATAGCCGGGCCGTTTGCTTTACGCAGCGGCGCGCATTCCACCCACTTAGTAAAAAGATCTTGGATCACCAAGACGTAGACGAATCCTCGGCGACTCGGTGGGAACGGACCCATAATATCCGCGGCGATCGCGGTAAAAGGTGCCTCGGTGACCCGGCGACCCATCAGACCTCGCGGTCCGGTCTGGTATACCTTGCACCGTTGACATTCCTCGCAGGCGCGAATAAATTGTACCACGTCTCGATATAATCCTGGCCAGTAATAGAGGAGAGCCACGCGCGCGTATGACTTCTCTACTCCAAGATGCCCTGAGGTAGGGAGGGAATGGGCTTCTCTAAGGGCGGCAGTACGTCTCTCTAAGGGTAATACCAGTTTCCAGGGATCCAAATCAGGTAGAAGGGGGTCAGCCAAAGGGTCGACCTTGTGTCGGTACAATCGGCCTTCTTCCACCTTCCAGTTCGGATACTGGACTGGCATTTTCTCGACCGCCTCTACTCTTCTCCGGTACCAGGGATCAAGGGTTTCCTCTACGGTAGCTACGGGGATAGGGGTTGGTTCGGGTATACGACTCAACGCGTCGGGGACGTGGTGCAAGGCTCCTTTGCGATGTATGATCTCAAAATCATACTCAAGCAATTCCAACGCCCACCGAGCAAGTGGACCCGTTGGGTTGTGTAGGTTATGTAGCCACCGCAGGCTACTATGTTCAGTAATCACGGTAAAATGATAACCCTCGAGATAGGGACGGAACTTCCGGACTGACCATAAAACAGCGAGACATTCGCGTTCTGTGACGGTGTACTTCCGTTCAGCTTCCGTAAGCGACCGGCTCGCGTACGCTATCACGTGCTCTACGTCCTGTACGCTCTGAGTAAGGACGGCACCGATGCCATAATCGCTCGCGTCGGTCTGTAAGGTGAAGGGTTTGGTAAAATCGGGACAAGCTAAGGTAGGGGGTGTGACTAGAGCGGTCTGAAGAGCTTCGAACGCCTGCTGTTGTTCTTCCTCCCATTGCCAACGGCGGCTTTTCTTCAGCAGACTATTCAGCGGTTCTGCCTTCGTCGCGAAATCGTCAATGAAACGTCGGTACCAAGAAGCCATACCAAGGAATCTCCTCACTTGTTTAACGGTACTCGGAACCGGGTAGTTGACTATCGCGTCGACCTTTACCGGGTCGGCTTGAAGGCCGTCACGGTTGACTCGGAACCCCAAGTATTTCACTTCGGACCGGCAAAACTCGCATTTATCTGGGTTGATAGTAAGTCCGGCGTCCGTGATTTTACTTAGGACTCGCGTCAACCATCTCAGGTGGTCCTCGAACGTCTCGTTCACGATTGTTACGTCGTCCAAATAGACGAAGACGTGAGGTTCCATTTCGGGACCAATCAAGCGATCCATCAGGCGTTGGAACGTCGCGGGGGCGCCTGATAAGCCATACGGCATTCGCTTGAATTGAAACAAACCGCGACCAGGAACGGTAAACGCGGTTATCTCCCGACTCTCTCGCTCTAACGGGACTTGGAAGTACGCCTGACTCAAGTCCAAGGTAGTGATATACTTCGCCTCGCGGATCTTATCTAGGATACTATTCATGTGCGGTAATGGATACGCATCCTTTTTAGCTACCTGGTTCACTTTTCGGAAATCGAGGCAAAAGCGATACTTTCCGGAGGGTTTTCGGATCATCACGATCGGGTTCGACCATTCGCTATTCGAAGGCTCGATAATATCGCCGGCCAGCATGGCATCTACCTCCGCGTACATGTATTCACGTACCTTCGGGGATACTTGATAGTACCTTTGCTTGATCGGAGGGTGGCCTTGGACATCGATACGATGGATCGCGAGATCGGTAGTTCCGGGATGGGGTTGACGTGGGGGTAAGATTCGGGCTAACAGGTGATCTAGTCGGGACTTCTCGGGACGAGTGAGCTCAGTTAAGCCGGCACACTCGTTTTCCGGAGAATTCGCGACTTGGGGGTCTCTCTCTTGGGTATCGGGGGACTCTGTCGGTACCGCTACGTTAGTTTGCCAGTTCCGCTTCCGGAAGTCTACTACGGATCCGAATGCTTCTAACGTATCCATGCCGAGGATGCACGCGTAATGGAAGGAGGGGGCGACTCGAACTAGGATTGATAACGTTACCTCGCCTATGCGTACGGGCATTTCCATTTCTCCAGTTATTGAATCTATCGCACCATTAGGGTACATTACGTTGCATCGGGTGAGCGGCGTTAAACGGGACTCTAATTCGCGGAACTGTTCCATCGCTGGTCCACCGATATACGTTCGGCTGGAGCCAGGATCGAAAAGGGCTCTGAGGGATCTTCCAGCTACCTCGATATCTAAATAATATCGGGGATCTCTCCTCGAGGCGGGGCTAAGAGTATGGTTGCTCGAGATCTCTTGGGAAGGGGAGGGTCCTCGCGAAACGGAGGAATTGGTAGGGACCCTGCCTACCGATTCCCGTTGGCGTTTCCCGGAGTGGGTCTCGAACAACGGCGGCAGCTCGCGTCGATTTCTCCGGGGGTCCTGCAGCGTGAGCATGCAGTATAAGACGGGGGATGGGGACACTCTCTAATGAAATGACCCGGAGCATAACACCTAAAACAACTAGCTGACCATCCGGTATTCGCGTTACGCGTAGCATAGGCGGCCGGGGGGTTGTAGGTTGGTCGGGTTTTTGCCTCGGTGGAGGTAGCGGGGTGGAAGAAAGGCATGGTTAACAGGGAAGGTATTGGGTTCGCCTGTGTCGAAGGTCGGTTAGAAGCGGAGGTCGCTTCCTTCTTCCGATTATCCCTGTTCCTAGGGCGGGACTTCGACTGTGGCTTCTCTAGAACTACGGTTGGCGCTGTACTGGTCGTAGGAGCGACTCCTGTTCCACGTACAGTCGCCTGAGGTGCGTTAGCGTTGGCTGCGGGGGGTCTGCATGCCAACTCCGGCAGCAACGTACTCTCAGGGGCTGTAGGGGGTGCATAAGCTCTGTCCATCGCCCGAACAGACTCCAGCTGACGGCCGGCTGCCTGTAAGGCGGCGAACGAGTCAACGTCCGCGCGAGCGATTGCGGCTCGGTACGTCGGGTGCAGGTTGGCATAGGCCAAATCTAGCTGTTCCCTTTCCGGCCAAGGATTAGGGAGGCTGCTCAGGATCACCCTTAAACAAGTCAGATAGTGAGCTATTCGTTCCTTTGGGGCTTGGGTACGTCGGCGAGCTTCTTCTCGCAACCTGATCTCGTAGTTGACTTCACCGAACTGACCTCGAAAAGCAGTAATGAAATCGGACCAGGAGCGCCACTCGTGATGCGTAAGGCGGTACCACTGTAGGGCAATATCTGTGAGCATGAAGGGGAGGGCGCCGAGGACATCACTGTCACTCAGGCGGCTGCCTCTCCGACTCTCCGCTATTCTCTTCAGAAACTCCTCGCCACTAGCATCTCCGACGCCCGAAAACGATAATTTCCACCTCTGTACTATTTCATTGGGGTCCCTGACTCGAGTTGACGAGGGGGTGGGGGATCTAGGTATGGGGGTAGGGGGTGGTGTGCCAGGAATACCGACTGCTACGGTAGGTATGGCTACCACTTGACACGGTGTACTCTCTTGGACTTGGGGAGAAACTCTTTCTGGGATTTGGGAGGTTATAGGGACTGGGGGGTGGACTCTCTCGGGGATGTGGGGTGAGGTAGGCACTTGGGAAGGAACTTTCTCTGGGAATTGGGAATAGGTAGGGACTTGAGGAGGAACTCTCTCTGGGAACTGGGAGAAGGTAGGGGGGTACTCTCTAGGATAGAAGGTGGGGAGTGGAACTGGGGAGGAGACAATTTCGACGATTCCCGGTCGAACAGGGCTTCTTTGGGAAGTATGGGGTAAATGAGGAGTAGGACAACGTACGGGCGGGGGTGCAGAAGTTGAGTGTAACTCTCGGTGAATTGGGACAAACGCACTGCGGCGTAGGGGATGTTCCTCAGTAGGGGGATACCTGGGGTATTCAGTAAGGGGTAGGGAATGAAAGTAGGGGAGCTCTGGGACTCTAGGGTATGGAGGATTTCCTGGGGTGCTCCAAGGGTGACCGGTGAGCTGGGGAGGGGGTGCAACCATTGCGTCTTCGCCTCGGACGAGTTCCTCCTGGAACCGTACACGAGAGCGACCTACTCCCAGCGTTCGTCCGGTTGATGCATAATCGGGAGGGGGTACTGTTCGGTGGCCTAGGGGGGTACTATTGTACGTAGAAGGGCCTGTAACTGCACTTTGGGGGGGTATCAGAACTATACGACGCGGTGAGGGAACGGGGGTAGTCCGTTCTTGAGCCGGGGGTGTCCGTCTTCTTGGAGAGGGCACTGGGGGTTCTCCACGAGGGGAAGGAACTGGGATATCTCTACGAGGGGAGGGGACGGGGGTTTCTCCACGAGAAGAGGGGACAGGGGTCTCTCTTCAGGGTGAGGGGATCGGTGGGGGTGTACGAGGACGCGGGAGAGGTGGTGATCTAAGACGAGAACTAGCATCTTGGCCTGACCGGGTTGGTCCGGTCGGTAACTCATCTTCCTCAGCCACCCATGTGACGTTCCTATCTCTGGACAGCTCGTGGTATCGCATTAACCTCCACCTAGCATCGGTGGGGGTGCCTCCTGGATTCAGATGGTATCGGCGAAGAAGCGTTCTCAACGCTTCGTCCGATAGTTCGCATATCCATTCCACAATCCCTCCAGTATCGTCGGGACGAATACCTATGCGGGGATATACCTCGCGACCGGGGGTGGAAGTTCTATTCTCCATGTTATTAGAGGGTTCTTGCGAAGACGACCCTGTGGCTTGCGGACGGGACCAGTTCGGAAAAAACCAGACCATATGAGGGGGGGGGTTACTCAGTAACAAGTGTGATAAAGTCAACGATAAGCGAAAGCAAACAAAAAAAAGAAAACACAGAATAGGGGTGAGTTCGGCCGTTACCCGAAGTATTTTTATTTCGGGCCCCACGTTGGGCGCCAAATTTGTAACAGCGATTTCCGCGAGCTCGGGTGTTACCCGCGGAAACTACGTCCTATTATCAAATGAGACGCCAACGCTTACCTCCTCCAAACCAGCGATGTAAGGTTGGGCGCCAGGCTTCTGTCCGAAACCCTCTCTCTCTCTCACTCTCGCTCCGACTAGCTAGTAGGTGGAGGGATAGTTCGCGGGGGCGAGAAATAAAAATACTCAACACTAAAGAGTTATATTTTAAACGAGTTTAAACGAGAGAGAAAAAAAGAAAAAGGTGACACTAATTTGTACAGCCTGTCACCTGGCTTCGGCTTATCTCACCGCTACTCTATGTTTAAATACTACTTGACTAGAAATTAACAATAATATAATTGACTCTACTCTAAATTTACAAGACTAAACGAAAACCAATTATTTACTTAATACTAGGTACGGTTGACGTTATCACAGATAGGGGCTTCGCCTTCTCCGCTACGACCAGCTGGAGCTACAGCTGTTCAGTCTGATTTCGAGCTCTGCGCTCTAGTCTCTGGCTGACGGCTGCTCGCTCGACAGTTGGGAGGGGAAGGGGATCGGGACTCGGTACTCTGCCGCAAGAGTTCTCTGACACGCTAGCAGACAACTGCGACGCGTGACGTCAGAGGACTCGGGCAAGATGGCGTCGGCTCTGGATTCGCGAATTCTGCGCAGCGGCTACAAAAGCGGCTCGCAGTCGCGCAGACTCGACAGCCACAAAGAGGACAACAACAGGTCAGGCTTGCCGGGACTCAACTGCCATGCGGTACTGAATTAGCTTCGGGACTGGGGACGGTACTGGGGAACGAAGAGCTTTTCCTGACTAGGACTCGAGACTTTACGATTTTCGGGACTTGGGGGAAGAATTAGAGTTGGATTCGGGGGAATCGATCGGATAGATCCTACCTGATCGTACGGTTCCTTGGCCTCGTGGTCGGCTCGTAGTCCGCGGGCAGGCAAGGGTCGTATAATACAAAATCAGCAGTAATCCAGTCCAATAATCCAAATCGATAGTCCAAAAGAAGTAGCAGGGGGTTACAAATAAACAAAATCACCACAAAAAAAAAAAACTCTCCGAAACTCTCTCGATTCACTTGTACATATATCACACGTGGTTTATTCAACGGCAGTACGACAATGAATGACTCTTCGTTTCCGGGCTGCTAATTGCCTACCCTCGCCGTTCGTCCTGTGAGCGCTAGCCGTCATCGATAGACCAATCCGATGATCTACGATCGATATGGCCGCGCTAGGACGACGGCGGCAGATATTCAAATTAGCTGACGGTACTTTTCGGGCATAAGGACTTACATACGTTCGTTTAGGCTGGTACGGAGGAGGTCCAAACGTTTGCCACGTTACAACGTTCACAATTCGAACACTACAGAAACTAGAAATAGCTCTGACAAAATTCAAAGAAGAATATATTTTCCTACTACAAAGACAATCTGGAAAACCTTCATAAGATACTCCGCAACTTGCGACGTATCTTAATATGCAAAAATATAAACTCCTTCACCTTCAGAAAAAACAACGTAGGACTAGGTAACTTGCAGTGGTCGACGATCAAAAAATTGTTTTACCACACATTCGCCAATACCAACATTAAAATCACACTTAGCACCGAAGAAATTACCACGCCTGACAAAATGCTACGCCACGAAATAATCAAAGAATACCACGAATTGCTAATTGGGGGACACCAAGGGGTAACAAAGACTTTTAACCGAATAAGAAAACAATACATCCAGCCAAATCTCAAAACTCAAATACAAAACTTTATAAAAGCTTGTGACAGCTGCCAAAGAAACGAAATTAGTCAGAATCAAGACCAAGTTACCGATGATAATCACAGATACACCAGCGGACGCTTTCGATAAAGTAGCACTTGACATCGTAGGGCCAGTTCCTATCACAGAATCCAACAATCAGTATCTAGTAACAATCCAATGCAACTTAACTAAATTCCTAGACGCAATACCACTTCCTAATGCTACTGCCCAAACAATAGGCATAGCTTTCGCTAAAGAATACATTACGCGCTACGGAGCCCCACGAACAATACTGACGGACCAAGGACAGAACTTTATGAGTACTACAATCAAACAAATTAGCGAACTCTTCAAGATCAAACAAGTCCGAACAACTGCCTATCGCCCACAATCGAATGGATCACTAGAACATAGTCAACTCGTACTCACCGAACATATCAAACACTACACAAACATTGGCAAAGACTGGGATGTATACATTCCCCATTCGCTTTGCAATCTTTTGCTACAACGCCGCTACACACGAAGGCACAAACTTCACCCCACATAATCCAATTTTTGAAAAAGAAGCACACCTACCGTCAAACCCAACACCAACCAATGCAACAACGAATACGTACAACACTTTCATTCTCAACATAATAACAAACATGCATGACATACGAAAACAGGCAGCAATGAACCTAAAAGGAGCGGAATTGAAGTCAAAAACTTACTATGACAGGCAAATTAATCCCCAAACCTTTGAAGCCGGACAGAAAGTATTTCTACTGAACAAAACACGCTCCAAATTCGACAACCATTACAAAGGCGCCTACATTATGAAACAAATAATCGACAATATCAACGCAGAAATTTACATTACGCCAAACAGAACGACAATAGTTCACTTAAATAAATTAAAATGGGTACACACACGAGACTAACGAGACAAATAAGTACTGTAACGCAGTTTTTTATTCAGGAGAGGAAAACCTTTTGCTCCGTCACAATCCGGCACTTTCCCGTGATAATTACGATACTGGACTACTTAATGTTGGGCGCCGGACGCTACTGCGTCGTTTCCTTACCAAATTACGATACCATACCACAAATTACGATAAACCAAAAACTTACGGAAATGCGATGAGCGACAACTCGACTTGCTCAGATACAAAAGCCTTAGATAGAGGGGCAGGGTACACCAGATAAAACGATATTAGTTCTTTGAAAATAATGAGGTCACATCGATCAATGATTTATTACGAACTCGAATAATTCGGACAGAATCGATACAGAATTGGCAATATTTTACTTAGTTCGTTATGAGTGATTACCTCACTGTTCAGGACAGAATTTACTTTTTGCGATACGATTTAATCAAAGGCGTGTGTCAAAGTTGACTCGATATAAAACGATTTATTTAGACTCCAGACTTGGTATCACAGAGCGATACATCGTACCCAAATGCAAAGTTATTCCATAACACAGCCTAAGATCAATGCATTACTCCAAGATATTAAACAATGGAATCGGTAACAAACGATACAGGTTCCGTACTAATTAATTAGCCACGTTAGCCACACGATTAACGATATTTCAAGATCTACTGTTAAATAGAGACCACAAGGTCATTCGAAAAACGCGAATCACAGGTTCGACGATACCAAATCAATTTAGAACGATAGATTGATATTTAACCAAATTCTGAACGATACGATATCGGTAGTTACGATACTAAATTATCCAAAAGCGGTACTAGAGTTTACAGAACCTTACTGAATTTTACAAACGGAAATAAATTATACCAAATGGACCATACCTTACTAAATTTGACAAAACTAACAGGAAAAGGATTTTCTACAATATTTCATGTATAAGATAACTTTACCATACTAAATAAGCAACAGCCATACTAGAAGCGATAGGCGATAAATTATAGCCAAAACAATGAAAGGTCTACGTAACTCAGCCAGACTCGAGGTTGTTCGATAAATTATCCATATGCCAAAGACCAAAAACGAGCTTCTTAGCTCAAAAACCAAATTAACAAACCAGACTTTTATCCGAACTACCTCGTGTCTTTACGAAAAGAATCAAGACCTTACCTTGAGTTGCTTCAGACGATAACACAACACTATTTTAAATAATACTCGATATTACGATAGGCGATACGATAACGATAGTCGATGAAAATGCGATATACGATACGATACACGATGTACGATACACGATGAGGATGCGTAGCGTAGGCTGGAGCGAAGAATAGGCCGAACAGCCAGTGTGTCCTGCTTATATAGAGTTTGTTTCCTTCCAACAGCTCATCCTTCAGCTAAGCGTGGATCATGTGACATATCGGTACTCTAATTGGTCGCTAAGCGACAAGTTTTTGACGAACGTATGATCGGAAAGATCTATCCTACCCCTGCCGCTGCTAATACCCCTCTTATTACCGCCTTCCTTCAGAACCCCCTGACGCTGAACTCACATTGAAGTCTCGCTTGCCAGAACTATGCGATGTTTCTCCCGGGGCCTTACATAATTCGTCAATCCACCAGAAGCGTAGGTCATAGTCTCGTGCTGAGCATACAAGGGCTTCGCTCACGACAAGATTCCGCAGATTGGAACGCTGATCCGGGGGTTTTCTTGACCAACCACGGCCGCGATAACAGATTCAGAGAAAGTAGTTCGATAGATACTCTGACTGATGACTTATCGGGTGGGAGGCTGTGAGGATGCACTTGCACGTCACCCTATGCGCCACCCTCACATCAGTACAGTGTAATTTCTTGTAGGCGGTAGTTCCTTCGGACGACGGGAAGATTGTTTGTGCTTCTCGCACATCCCTGTACGCCGCCAGTCTAATAGTTGGAGGTAGTAGATCTTCCACTTGAGAGTAGGCGCTGACCGTGGGGTTTTCTGGACCAACCATGGTTTGCGCGCCGACAGTGTCGTCCTTGACGATATTGGAAGTTCTTTTACGTTCGGTAGAGCCATATTTTGCATCGGTAGTTCCCACGACGATAGACATCTCGTGGTTTCCATACTCGAGATTACATAATTACAAAAATAAAATAGCGTTAGTTAATCCTCATTATTTTCCCCAAGTTTTTCCTCTTTCCTGGAGACCCTATCTACGCGACGCATCGTCGCATTTTCGATAGAATCGCTTTGTGGCGGGGAATTTCAAAATACCACGTCACAGTACACACAAACGCGCACAGCAAAGCACTGGCAGCCTAATAACCAGTCTCTCTTACGCCGCCGTTGGCCTGGGAATTATAGCAGCCTTGTTCGTAGCATACAAATTTTCATTTTCTGGGAAAATATCAACAGTCTTCTCTTGCTTCAAGAAGACAAGACGCGGCAACAAATGCCTAAAAGCGCCCAGATTCAAAAAACCAATCCAATCAAAAACATTATTCACCCCCATTTGAACGAAGACAACACTCCTCAGAAAGGAGTACCACCCCCACTTCCACCGATAAACCCGACCGTACATAAAAATGAAACTCGAAAACCCCACCACCTACACAAGATAGCGACAAACTTACACCCACTGGAACCAATTAAATATTATGATTGAATACATAAGGATCATCGCTACGCTCATTATACCAGTATAACTTTACTAGACCATTTACTAATTTACTTATTGTATAAACTTGAATAATATAAGGTAGATTTTGAATCATACCATTACCCATGTTCTTTTGAAATTGTAATTACTTACCTAGACATGAGCCTTTAGAATATCATTCATACCTTAGCATTAGGATAATAATATCACCAACATTTATAACACATTAAACATTCACCTATTTGTAAACCTATACGGAAATCTACGATATACTACCTTACATACCGTGACCAATATTTTGAAAATTGTAATTACTTACCTAGACTTGAGCCTTTATAATATAATTCAAACTTTAGATAGAATTTGGATAGCACAATCTTTGCACACGTACACCTATGATAGGGTCCTCACTATTACTATACTCTGAAACGCATTATTATACGCCTGAGCATAATATTGTATTTCTTCTGGATCTCATACCTACGCTATCCCATTGACAAATTTCCTAGAATCTACAGATGACTTAACCACATACCAACTTGTACTATAAAACTGTAATTCCATATACTGCCAATATTACCGAAATGCAAGCCTAGATTTGAGGATAGTACATAATCGAACTATATTCGTCACACTATCATTTGTACTATCGGACTTAATGAAGGCTTATGCCACACTACTTAGTCCACTCACCATACAAATGCATCCATTCATACTCCACAAATATTCACTTACAACTATACCTATCTAACAACGTTGGATAGATACATATTTCTTGTATCCAATCAATATGTTTCCACTAACGGAGGGGGTGTTACATCCTGACGTAACCATCCTTATCTTCTAGACTACTTTCACACGGTTCTCCACAAAAGGCTATCGTACTATGCTGACATCTGCATTTCTGCTTCCTCACCTTGCCTACAACCAAGTTAGCCTCATTGCGCTATTCTAATAGCAGAGACACTTCGCAGTCAACCTGCATCAAGAGACTCGGTAGAGTCTCGCGCCAAGGACACTAAACGTGTTTGATCTTGACCGGTTCAAGGCCACGCATATTTTTGACGAACGCGAATATGGATTAAAACCGCTTGATTCGTTCGCAGTGCCCCTAGCGGCTTCGGAAGGAATGTCATCCTGAAAAAGATATCATCTCGCTGCTTTATCGACATAGGATTTAGATGGCTGGGTATTGATAAATTCAGCTGTGATTTTCGTTAACTGTCAAAATTGCATTAATTGAATTTTAATCAAATTAATTGATATTAATATTGATTGGAATTAAGAAAAATACGGCAACATCACGGTAAGCTCGTTAATTTATAAATTCACGTCAATGAGTGCAATGGTTATGAAAAAAGGTTCTTTGTGAGTTGTTTGAAAGTTCCAGGTGAGCAATGCAGAGTTGAGAATACCCAGCTGATAGTTTGGATGCGGAAAGCCCGCTGATGCCTATTATAGGAGGTGTTAATCATGGAATAGATATTATATACGAATGAACAATTTTATTTCATTCATTCCAATTGTAACAACAAATAATGATGAAGAATTACTACTGGAGTACGGAGAGGCCGGTGAAAGCTGTATGAGGTGCAGAACAGTGTTTCGAGTCGTTGATTACATTTATAATGAAACGACTCATTTGATTACCCATGACATTGTGAACGAATAATTAAACCTGGTTTAATTACCCGTTATTTGGTGATGTGTGATTAAATGAAGTTCAATAACTCACTACCTTGGTAATGTGTGAATAAATGAAAATATAATCACACATTGAACAGAATTGAATGCAAATTAAATTACACGTTGAATAAAATTGAAAAGAAATTTATTCAAATATTACCAAAATAATGATATATTGCGGATCTCAATAGTAGACTTTGATAATTGAATCAAATTTATTCAATTTTACGAATACTAGCTCACTGCGCGCGCTACGCGCGCGTCCGAATCGAAATTTCCGTATCTGCATTGTGCAAATCGACGTCAAATAAAGCACTCTCAAATATTTCGTTCTATCTAAATTTACATACCAGTCGACTTCATTGAGCTAGATCTTGGTGCCGAAGCACAAAGTTTTTATTACAAGATTCATCGATATACCTGCATTTGTAGATTTGTGCAATGTTTTTTTAAGAATATAGCAACATAAAGGCATGCAACAGTCCTGCTTCACCGGATTTTTATGTACAGTTTTTCGTTTCATTGACAAACTAATGAACGGAATCGATTCAAACTTGAACAGTCAATTGCTGAGATGGTATGGTATGGTGGAAAGTATCTTATTTAGGGAAAATAGGGCTATTCAATTTCAAATCGGCCAATAAAACATCGCGTATTCTTTGAAAGAAGGAAGGAGACAGAAGATTGTGGAGCTAGCTTAATACCGCACAGTCGGGAATTTTCACGGAAATGTGGCCAAAATTCAAAAAACGAACTTTCCCATGCATGTATAACGACCGGGGGGATTGGTTAAGAACTAATTCCTGCGTAACCTCCCGGTTGTCCCGACCCTTTAACCTTTATAGTTTCTTAGATATTTCAGTTAAAAATTGACCTTTGTCCCTGATGGTTGCGTGCCTGAATTTCGCTCTCATATCCGCTCTTAACTTTGAAGACTTATAATTCAGCAGTGTAAAGTGGTAATCAATTTCAACAAAATGGATGATCTTTCTCAAGGTATGTAGAAAATTTTACCCATTTTACAATGAAAAAATACTATTCATCGTCCATGTTTACGTAGTCTAACGATAATCCTGAAAAGTGCCATCCATCGGAAATAAATATTGACTTTGCGTAGACTTTTAGTTTAGAGTCCCACGACATCCCGCCTTCTTTTTTTTTCTTCAAATTGTAGCTTAGAATATCAGCTTACGTATGAAGTGTGGATGGGAGTGCGCAAGCGTGCGCAGCCTGTTCCAGAGCATATTTGGTGAACGTATGCGTGTATTCTGAATATCAATATATTGTTCATAAAAATTCCGGTACCTGATTTGGCATACGTACAATTTGTTTTCCATAGGCGAAGGGATTTATTCGAAATTTGTTATCGTATTAAATTAAAAAATGGAAGCAGTTCTCGTCAGAAGCCATTCCACTATTAGCGAGCCCAACTATCACAAATGAAGATCTCTATCTGGATTCGGATTGACTTACAGTAGAACCCCGCGTTATCCGAGGCAGCGGACTTATCCGAGCACTCCGCATTATTCGAGGTGTATGCTCGGATAATACGGAAAAACTCGAATAAAACGGATGGAGCCGCTATGCCTATGCTGTACGTGCGAAGTATTTTGCGATTGCTACTTGTTGGCGTATACATATGTATATATACTATTGTGATTAAATTTCATTCTACCCTTTCAAATACATAAAAAATGAGTAAAATTGTCGAATTTTCTATTTTTTCCGTGTTATCAGAGTTTTCGCTTATCCGACGTACCTCCTCCCCACATTATTACCTCGAATGAACGAGGTTCTACTGTATTACTCCTAATTTATGGCAATAAAGACTTTGTTTACTATATTGCAAGAGAATAGTTATTTTTCCCGAAATTCCCGAATCTATTTTCTAATCTAGTATAGCAGCCGCTTAACAAATATATTTTGAGTTCACCATTCTGTTATTCCAAATTTGGATATCAGATTCGTAATCAGCGAACCCGAAAACATCGGTGAAGTGTATAATCAATCGTGTTATTTACGAAATTCATGTCTGATTCGGCCATATTAAGTCCGCCATTCTATTTTGCCAAATTTGGATACCAGATTCGTAATCAGCGATCCCAAAAACGTAAGTATATCAGATTTGGAAAAATTCCGATGATTTCCTGGATTATGGCCACGTTTTCAAATAAATAATGGCCACTGGCATAGCGAAGCACTGAAATTAAGACGACCGAAAAACTATGATAACTTTTCTCTCCGCCACGTTTCCTTCGAGAGATATATAATTTTCGAGAGAGAAATAATTTTTTCGAAATCTAAAAATCTGGAATTAATCATAAAAGTTATCATAGTTCTTAATTCGTCTTAATGTACCCTACAGCCCTGAATTATTTCAGATTTTTAGATTCCAAAAAAATTATTTCAATATTTTGTTCGTATTTTGTACATCGGCATTTATCTCGCGAAAAGTTCGTGACCGGATGGAAAGTTATTAGAGTTTTTCATCAGTTTTAATCTATTCCACAGCTGTGAATTATTTCAGATTTTGTGATTCTGAAATATGCACATTTTTCTGCGTGAAATTAGAAAAAAAAAAAAACAAGTGTTTTCAAGTGGTAAACTTTGATTCTCATTCGATTGCGAAGGGATTGCCAAAGTTTTCTCAAAATCCACGCAGGATCCCATTTTTGATCAATCATGATCAATCTTGATCATCATCAAGATTCACCCTGTGAAATGGTGGTCGCGAGTTCTGTTACACCCTGTATAAGGAATTCGCATAGTTTTTCAAGATGCCAACGAATATAGCTGTACATCGCAGACACCTCAACACTATTTTTTGTTAGATAAAAAGTGACTGGATTAACAATTCTTGTTAGTTACTACGGTTTCATTCGTCAAACAAGTCGGAAACGAAGAGGTTGCGTTTACAAAAAAATATTCGTTAGTGATTGATTAATATTATACCACCATGGAGCTTGCAAAAGTGGATACTATTGGTAAGTACTCATTGATGATTTGCTATTGTAACTTTACACTGACGAACGACACCGTTTTCTGATAATTCATGTATCATCTGAATTTTATACTCTGAAATTCTTACACGGTCTCCTTTTTTTTTGCACCGTATATATTTTTTTAAATAAGAACACTCAAAATTCAATTAAGGCCACGCCATACAGTAGAACCTCGTTTATTCGAGGTAATGTGGGGAGGAGGTACCTCGGATAAGCGAAAACTCGGATAACACGGAAAAAATAGAAAATTCGAAAATTTTACTCATTTTTTATGTATTCGAAACGATAGGATGAAATTCAATCACAAAAGTATATACATATATGTATATAAGCCACCGAGTAGCAATCGCAAAATACTTCGCACGTACAGCATAGGCATAGCGGCTGCATCCGTTTTATCCGAGTTTTTCCGTATTATCCGAGCATACACCTCGATTAATGCGGAGTGCTTGGATAGGTTCGCTGCCTCGGATAACGCGGAGACTCGGTTAATCGAAGGCTGGATAAACGAGGTTCTGCTGTATATAAATTTTTATTGAAAATTTTTGAAAATTAACAAAGATATGGGCCTCGACTTAACTACTGAAAAAAATATTTCCCTACCATTGTGGCATTGATATCTCGGTGAAGGGTTATTTGAAAATCAAAAAACAAAATTTTATATCTATACGGACCTAGCTATCGTTATGCGTAGCCATTTTTTTTTCTTTTGATTATTTTCAAGGTCTCTTTCTTTATTTCAATCCATCGCCATTTTGTAAATAATGAAAAAAGAAAAACGGCTACGCATAACGATAGCTACATTCGTAGGGATATTGATAAAATGTTGTTTTTCATTTTCAAGTAACCCTTCACCGAGATATCAATGCCACAATGGAGGGGAAATATTTTTTTCAGTCGTCAAGTCAAGGCCCATGTCTTTATTAATTTTGAAAATTTTTAAATAAAAATTTATCTAAAACAAGATGAATATACACTCAATGGAATAACAACAATCCGATCTCTTTATCAATAAGTGATACCTGTGAAAAAAAATGTTGAATATCGGTTACTTTTTCGGCCGTCACAGTGGCCTTCCCCTCAAGAGGCTATACCCACCTTGAAAATTATTTTTTTTCAAATCACTGTTACGTTCTGAGAAAACATTCTCGTGACTCAGTTTCTCTACAGTTTATAAGTGCTATTTTGACACATAGTTCATGATTTTTCAAGATTTTGTGTCCTTCGCTGAACATAAGTTCTTCGAAAACGATGGAAAAAAAAGTCTCACAATCAAAAATTTCTCTGTCTAAAACTTAAATTCATGGAATATTATTTGGCCCTAAATTACGTTCATACAGAACATTTCCTCCAAATTTGAAGAAATTTCATGCAACGTAGCAACCTGTACCCTACGACAACTACTTTTTCTTCGATGGACTAAATTTATGTTCAGCGGAGGACACAAAATCTTGAAAAATCATGAACTATCTATCGAAATAGCATTAATCAACTGTAAAAAAAACTGTGTCGTACTAAAATGTTTTCTCAGAGCGTAGCAGTGGTTTGAAAAAGATTATTTTCAAGGTGGGTATACTCCCTTAAGAATATCCATCAGAACGAATTTTCCTTCCGGGATTCGTTTTGATTTGGATAAACGAAGAGCGGTCTGGAACAAAATTGTAGAAAAAACCAAATTTGTTTCGAAAATTAGTTGAGATCCGAACCCGAAATCGGAGCGAATGATATAATTTCAGCTCCTGTCGAATACTGTTTTATTATCCCGGTGAAAACGGAGTGAACCGCTCAATAAAAGAGATTAGAGATTCTAATAATTGTGATTCAAGTCTGTTTCGTCGTATAATGTAGACGAGACATGATTTTCCCTGAGTTCGTTTATCATAGCCAAGGAAATTGCCCGATTCTGCCAGCTAACTCATCAGCTGATGAATTAACCGTCATAATCGAGCAACTTTCATCCGCTGATGTGTTAGCTGTCATATGTTTTACAACTTCCTTAGCTATGACGAACGAACTCAGGGATGATCATGTCTCATCTACATTATACGACGAAACAGACTTGAATCATAATTATTAGAATCTCTTCCGGGTCTTGACTAATTTTGGAAAAAAAATTTGGTTTTTCTTTAATTGTGTTCCCAACCGTTCTTTGTTCATCCGAATCAAAACGATTCCTGGAAGGAAAATTCGTTGTGATAGATATTCTTCACGGGGCCTGATTTGTTAAAGTCAATGGGCGAATAAGACTATGGCATGACCTTACACATATAGTTTGTCATCTGAAAAATATGAATAAGATACAATTCCATTTTCATACTTTTTGTAATTCTATCAGGTGATCTTGGTGACCTATCCATATTCGAAAAGGAATTACGTGAAAATACGGAGGACATAGAGCTCAGCTCTTCGGAGGATGTCAAATCAATAAAGCCTTATGATAATACTGTGTAATTAAAATTTATGTTTTATACCATGTTCTTCATCGAAATATTCTTCGAAAACAATTTTATTTGCATAATTCGATTACAGTGATGTTTGTTCGTAGAATTCAAAATAATTATTATGATATATATACAATTATATGATATATAATTATCATGTATAAATAATTATACATGAATAACTGAACAAATTTTATGATTCAGAGAACTTGTTGGCTACATTGACAGCATTGAGGCACCCAGACTGGTGGGTGCGAAAAATAATAAAATTTTCAAATTCTTTCTTAACAATGGCAAAGGCGAGAGGATTCAAGTCACATCCTGGAATGCAGAAAGCGATAGGATCGAACCCTTATTGAGATCGAACTTTGTAAGACTATTCAAATATTCAATTGCATTTTGATTTTCAAAATCAATTAACATTTTTGAATTCATCGATTTAATTAGGAAACAACAATATTAAATTGTCTTATAGCTTGTCACACATTTATATGACACATTTCAGATAGCACACATAGATGGGGCATATGCCAAACCAAGCCTGGTAAATAACTTCAATAAGGGCACAGTGAATTATGAATTAATTATTCAATCAAATACAATTATAAATATTCTTGGGAAACACCTCGTCCAAGAATCGGAGGTAGAATCCCAACTTGTAACTCTAGCGGATGTATTGAAGTATAAGAATTTAATTCGTAAGTATATGTTCATTTATATTTTCTTATTGATATATTATCCCACCTGTGTTTCATTGTTTCATCCATCACATTATTTTATATAAATCACATTCAAAGATTCTAGATTCAGAATTAATTATATTGTATCTTAATTAAATACCCGTGAGATAATAGCAAATAAATCAATATAATTATAATAAATTCATTACAATACGTACACATCTTAAATAACTAATAACGAATCATATATTGATTTTAGTAACAATTATAATTAAATTGAAAACGTTTATATTTACATAGACTGATAACAATAATGATAATTCTAAAAAAATAATAAAAATAATAATAGAAATCTTAATTGAAATAAATCTCAACAAATTAATAAAAATTTTGTTTTCCATTGATGATGCTTGAACAGTTAATTTTAGTTAATGATTATTTTAATGAGTAAGCATGTGTATTTTACAGGTACGCAGGGTTACATAAAATCAAATTTTTATTTGATTAAAAATCAAAATTCAAAATCAAGTGATTACGGGTGTGGATCCATAACTGATGGACAAATAAAATTAGAGGTGAGGATCCCCGACATGGATGTGGATAATTTATTCAATAAAGGCGACCATGTCGAAGTGAAAGGATATGTCCAATCTAATGGTAAGCTATTAATTATCACTTTCATGGATCATGATATTTTTATTGCTTATGTTATCAATATAGCCAAATCAGTTTTAAGGTCTGTTCAGACCAGGTAGAACCTACCGGAACGGAAGAGAACGCAACAGAAGTGATCGGAAGCGTGTGGAAGTCCTTGGAAGCAATCAGAAGTTTTCAATCGTATGCGTCAGGGGCGAACGATATTCATTTAGTCATTTATCGTATATTCTACAAAACTGAGATACGATAAATGACTAAATGAATATCGTTCGCCCCTGACGCATACGATTGAAAACTTCTGATTGCTTCCATGGACTTCCACGCGCTTCCGATCACTTCTGTTCAGTTCTCTTCTGTTCTCTACCATTCTGGTACGTTCCGCCTAGTCTGAACAGACCTTTACTCGTTTTATTCAACATCTTTTGTTATTTAATAATCTCCAGCATTGTTTATTATTTACAAAATTATTTCCATATTTTTTTCTCATTTTTTTTTTTCTTTCTATTCTTATAATAATTCAATGCACCCGCTAGAATTACAAGTTTGGATTCTACCTCCGATTCTTGGACGAGGTGTTTCCCAAGAATCTTTATGATCGTATTTGATTAAAGAATTGATCATCTATTTCTTATGCCCGGTTGCATAAACGTGGGTTACCCGAAGGTTTAAATAACCCGCAGGTTAGCCCACAGATACTACTCGTTCAATCGTTTTTCCATCTGACAGCTGTCATGAATCGCTGTTAACCTCCAGCAGTCCGTGATGGTTGAACGGGTAGTATCTGTGGGGTAACCTACGGGTTATTTAAACCTTCCGGTAACCCTAATTTATGCAACCGGGCATTAGATCAGAATATCCATGTTTAATTAATTGTTATATGTACTTCTCCGTAGCAAATCCGGTGTATCGACTATCAAGTAAGCTGAGCAGCGTGAAATTGGTCGACAATCAAAGAATGACAGTAATAAAATTGCTCAAAGCAAATAAGCCACTGGAATTAGTTTCTCATTTGAATGCGGACGTTGAAGCTCCCACGAAGAAACAGAGACTGCAGTAATTTTTTTTATCTGCGTTTCGATCTGCATTCATAGGTGTATTCTTTTGACTTTGTGATTACTTATCACTGATCACTTTAGACTCAGGAGACGTAATTGAATAATAATTGATTGAAGTGATCATGATCAGTTTGATAAGTGATCACAAAGTCAGAAGAATATGCCTTATATTATCATTTTATGTTTCACATTATTATTTTATTCAATAAATTGAATGTTGTATCTATATCACGTTGGCTTAACTTTCGTCTTCTAATTATTGTGCATTTTTATTATGTAATTGTTCCTTGTTGAGATAGCTCAAATTCATTCCTTCTGATATATAACGCTGCGAAGTCGATAGTGGATGATATCTACATTTTTATTCAGAACCATCTCTAAAAATGTCCTAACACTTGATTCTATTTACATTAACTTTATTTCTTCTAACCAGGAAAGTATCGCACTTCCGGGTCATGTGTCTTGACCAAACTTATAGAGGTGTTTCCTTGAGCCAAAATATGAAGTACCTGCTGAATAACTCTCCAGATTGGGCCTTTACTCTATCAATTTACCTAAATGTACAATAGAAATCAGCGTAACCTAGGTTTTTTAAATTGCAGTGAAATAACCAGTTTTGATGCTGCGTTATGAGATTCTAGATTGCACTCAATATTTAAAGATTGAATACAGTCATTATTGTAGATCAGATTGTTGAAATTCAACATCCTAGCTATAGGGAATCACTCTATTATGCGTTTATTAACACATTACTTCTCGTCGTTCATCATTCGTAAAGTATTCATTTGGTAAATTTGAAGACTTCTTCAAAATTGAAAGATATTGAATGTATGGCCAGTTTCAAGACTGATACTGGTAGCTTACAAATCCTGTAAATTACCACATAATATTAATTTCACCACGATACTATAGTTATCATTTCAGGAGAATATACCTATATTAAGGTCTCAATTGATAAAGGTACACCCTTAGGAGATAAGCCAATTAGGTCTTTAAAAAAAGGTACACCCTCGTACACTTGCCCTTACAGCAGAGATATATTATCTATATATACATATAGATATAGATCAATGGTTGAACCGAGGGTAAGTGTGCATCAAGTATGCTTCGCTTACCAAATGGGATACGGCATTTAAAAAAAAAACCACGACTGCAGCCTCCCACCGCTGTCATCCGCATAACCTCTAAGTTCGCGAGAGCACGAATAATTTTTTCCATAGAATGTATGAGCCGTGAATGTAATACTCGATGGATATTGAATATTTAATATAGTTTATCATATTACGGAGAGCCCAATGCCCAGAGCTTTTCATAACCGATAAATATAATGCAGGAACAAGACGCCGCTGATGAGGTTAATCTATGTGCAGTGATTTCAACTGTTCTTCGATTCACTGCAACGAATCTGTAATGGTATAAGCTTATTTCGTATAAAATGATATTATAACAACAACACGCAGTAAAAAAAATGAATTTATTCTGATTCTCATCAACAAATTATTATCAATCATGTCATTTCACTATTCGTATACTCATCATCCATCCATCTGGCATTTATGCCGATTGGGTTTATTTCGATCCCTCGACGATATGATGCAAACGAATTCCCACAATTTATAGGACAGAAGTTGCAGCAAAGTTCATTCTACGCTAGGAGCAAAGCTCTTGAAAATCGACACACAGTTCTCATCGTCAGATCAGACTCGAACTGACAAGTGGCCTCGAAGATGACTTTGAGCTTTGGACGCAGATCTTGAAAATCCATACATGGGGTAGTTTCTCATCGTAGAACTATACTCGAGCTGAAAAGTGGCCTGGTAGTTTAACTAATTAAATTGATAACAGCATTTTTCGTTGAGATTGTTCCAGATTTCAGTAAATATTTCATGTAATTCGAACTTTTCTTTATTGGATATTGAAGACAAGACGTATCATTTTACCTTTTACGTTTTGAAACTGTTTTACATGGATATCTTCTCTATTTTTGCGTGAAAAAGACATTTTTTGGGCCGTACGTGTTCGGAGTCGTACATAGAATTGCGCGACGTATTTTGTTTCATTGATTTCGGTGCCTAGGCCGAGATATTCCGTTTAATAGCACCTTTTTTCCCAATGTTTTCAGGTCCGGTAGAATTGAGTAGGCAAGCACCTTAAGAAAATGAAAAATGTTTTTTTTTTTAAGTTTCTGATGCCGATTAAAGATTTAAACGTACCAAATTAGTACAATTCTTTGTAAACATAATTCTTAACGAACGAACCATCACGTTGGCTACCCAGATAAATTCTCAACGAATCCCATGAACGGACCCGCGAACATGCAACGTATAATTGTCCATGATTAAATATATCTTTGCGAAGATCGAGTCCAATTTTATTAAAAGTCTGACCTTGAGACTTATTGATAGTCATTGCGAAAGCTAGTTTTATCGGAAATTGTCTTCTTTTCAAAGTGAACGGATAATTGTTTTCACAGTACAACGTGATACGATTCAAGAATACAATTTCTCCCACCCTGTCACCCGTAAGAATTTCACACCGAAGCAGATTATTTCTAAGATCTAAAATCAATAATCTAGTACCGTTACAAAGACCTTCGTGGATACTCAGGTTTCTAATTAGCATAACTACGCTATTCACCCTTAATCGCAGTTCGTGAGGAGGAAGAGACGGTGGGTTCAAAGTGTTCAAATATTCTGGTAGAAGAATCTCGACTACATCGCCATTATCCTCGCAGTTGTCAGTACTATCGACACTGGTATAGACCTTCTCGCTTTCAATATCCAAAAGTTTGACAACTCTTTCATTAATTTCATCAACGTCGACATTTCGTGCAGATAGAATTCCACATTTTGCAGCTTCTCTAAATCTTTTATTCCGAATAAGAGCACCAAATGTGTCTTCTACTATATCAGCGTCTACGTTCGCTATACAACACTGTGGAATGCACATATTGTCGTTAATGTCATTCAATACTCCGTCACCTAAATCTATCAAAAACTTCATAAATTCTACTTCTTGTGGTAGTGTCCGCATGTTTTGAGTTAAAGAATATTTTACAAAATGTTGCCATACTGAACTGAATTTAATTGACAGATTAACAGTTTCACTACGCGTACCATGCATTTTGATTGGCAGAAGTTGCCTGTAATCCCCGCCAAGTATTACAATTTTTCCCCCAAATGGTAAATTATTATACATTATATCACGCAGGGTTTGGTCTATGACTTCCAAAGCATATCGTGGTGCCATTGGAGCTTCATCTATAATGAAAATGTCCGTTTCTGCGAGAAATTTTGCTTCTTTAGACTGCAATTTAATATTAGATGAAGAATCAGAATAGAGAGGAACTGGCAATCCAAACGTCTTGTGTATTGTCTTCCTATCGGGAAGCAGTACCGCTGCAATACCAGTGAAGGCCATTGTGATGACACGTTTATTTCTACCTTTCAGTAGATTCCAGAGAGTGGTGTAGAGGAAAGTCTTACCAGATCCACCTGGTCCATCGACGTAATAGCACGTATTTGCATTTTGATTTTTATCGTCAATTACATTCAAAATAATATCAACAATTTCTTTTTGTTTCTCATTCAATCTCGTGTATTGCTGCATTCCATTTTCCGATGCTTGTTGGAGTGATATACCATCGTCCATTTCCACTATATTTGCCAATTGTGTCATTTCAGGAAAATCAGCGAAACTTCGACCTTTGACGTGTAGCATTGCATTTATCTGCGCATATGATTCATTCTGCCCTTCTAGCGCACCTGAGTGTTTTGCATAATCTTCAGACATTGCAACTTTAAATTCTTCCCAAAGATGTTCAGGATGAATTGGCTGACAGTTTATCAAAATACGAACAAATAACCGGCGCAATTGTCGTGGCATCATCCAAACTTCCGCTTCGTGCATTGCTCGGCTCCATTCTTCATCGTCTTCTATGAGGCCTAATTTCAAGCAAGTAGCTGAAAACGTTTGTTGAAGTTCTCCATTGACCGTTCTGAGATCATTGAAACTTGTAGCTCCTCTGATTGTTAATAACAACAACCGCAAATGAAATAGTTCTACCTGCGTCGGACTTACAGCGTACATGCGTCCAATGCAGTTGTAATGAGACTTGCGTTTTTCCCAATGAGAGACCTTCACTCCGTTCACATCTTTTTGCTTTTTGAATATATAGTAACACGGAATATCAATGTACAAATATCGTCTGGCTAACTCGTCACGTGAATTCAAAGCGAAATAGTCTATAAGCATCGTTGCCTGATTCAATGCAGTCATTATCTCATTTTCATTTGCAGTAGCATTTATGGTCAAGCTTTGTTCGTTTGGTAAGTGCACAGGTAAACGCACGATAGTATGACTCTTATCATGGAGAGTTTTGCTGAGAATACGCCAGATTGCCTCTACAGGACCAACATAACGAGTTTCAATGTAATCACGTATTTCGTCATGATTTATAACGGTATTGTCAGAAGCTTCTCCGACAGTTATCGTAGCCGCATCGTGGCCTTTGTATATATATTTGTAAAGATATTTCACGGATCTAATACTCGAAATAACTTCAACGTTAATATGACAATTGAGTAGATGCAATAGCATTGGACAATAGGGTACAACATATCGATTATTAACGCTGTATCCACCTGGGCGTTCGAAAAATAAATCACCAGTATCTCTGCGGCGATAATACGGATACCCATCTACATCCATGGTTGTTTCCTCATTGAATGATCTAGGATAGTGTTTCGAACATTTACCATCTACCAAACACCAATCGCCGCACGGTCCATGTATCATATTCTTCATGACAATGTCATGCAAAACTTGATTCTCTGAAGGGTCGGGAATTTCAGCAGAAATATACCGATCAACGATTCTGGGAGTTGTTATTTTGTAGTTTTGCATCAACGTTACCAGCATATGTATATGTGGTAAACCTCTCTTTTGAAACTCAACAACATACACGTACGCTGCTACTTCCCCGAAGCACTTTTGCTTAACTATGAGGTCAATTAAGAAATTTTTCTTGATACTAAATACTCGTGCACAAATATCCGGTCTGTCAGCTGCTTGCTGGCCTTGGAGAAGATTTTCGCGTATTTCTCTCCAATTTGGATTACATGTCATTGTGACGAATAGATCTGGTTTACCATATTTTCGAACGATAGCCATTGCATCTTGGTAATTTTGCATCATATTGCGCGGTGAACCTATGAATGTTGAAGGTAGTATAACCATTTTTCCAACACGACCATTCACCTCATCCGCAGCATTTTGCAAGTAATCAACAAGTCCGTTATAGGACTCAGCACGCAGTTCTTTCTGGTGTCCTTTACAGTACTCTATTCGATCTTTCTCAATTTTGACGTAATTGTCCACGGACCATTGCTGGAACAATCGACGACCCATAATAAAAGCATTAAAGTCGTTACGTATGGCCATCCGGTATTTAACATACGCTAACCTGGATATACGTCGATTACTGTTAAAACGCATTAAATTGCGATGCCAACCCCGAGAACCACATGGGTAAAATAATGGATAGATCCAAGGCTCCACATTTGGGTCCATACTGCTGACCTGTTTCAAGACTTTATCACTTCTATTTCGTATACATACATAGGATTCGGGGATTTCTCCATCAGCAGTAGTAGAAAACACAGCAGCCACTTCGTTAGTCCTCTGAAAGTTATATCTACGTCGGTCCACACCGGGTTTCAAGGTAAATAGCAGAGTGAGCTCAGAGACGGGCTCATTATTTTCCACTGCTAAGCGCTGTTGATTTGAAATTTCTTCGCCCATCATTTCGTACGATTGCGCGAATATGTTGTACTCTCGCATTATTCGATCAAGCGTAAACGCGATCTCAGCGTCGATGTCAGAATTATGATTCAAGCGATGTTCCGTCGCTTCGTTCGAATCAAGTATGAAGAGCTGACCATAACACGGAGGTTCATTCGGAGCAGAATATAATGACGTGTTGACCTGATAATAAATCTGACCGTGGATTTTAAAACAATACGGCCCAGGTCGTCTCGCGCCAAAATTTACGAGATTAGCGTTAAAAGATGCAAACGAAAATGAGCTATTATAGCATCGTATCCGTTTAAAAAAATCGTTTGATTTCGGATGTGTTGTCTCAAACAGAGCGCGCAGTTCATCTGGAAAATCAGGCAACGCATCAAGAACAACACTCCCATGACTACAACAATCATTGAAAGAATTTCCTCTATTAGCAACCTTTTCATTCAAAAAGTGTTTTGCACCGCAATGAATACATGATACATCCATCATTCCGATGTAATGCTCGGACATCTCATGTAAATGGCCATGAGTAAAGTGGTATACACTCGACGCTTCACTTCGTACAGTTCGATACATACGTTGACGTTCAACATTACTGAACGCTGTCATTCTCGGATTTTGTGTAGGATTATCGATTCTCGTCGCAGCATGTTGATGCTGATTATGAGTGGAATTTAAAATATCATCGGAGTGATATCTCACGTCCGAACGAATGACAGTGACCTCCCTGTCTACAACACGACTACAACTTGCTTCATTAATAATACTTTGATTAGAACGCCGTTGACGTTGATTTTCGTTATTTCTTTCCCTGCGCAATCGTTGAAACTCCTCTTCTTGTTCAACGGTACGATAGATTTTTCGACGTGGCATTATTTAAACAATTCAGATTACAATGTGATCAAGTATTCGTATGCATCATGCTGTTAATCGGTTGAATGTGGTCTTGTGGTTCAATTCCTTTATAAAGGTACTCATGAATCAGTAAGGGTACTCGTTAGACATATCTCAGTAGGAGGTACTCGTGGCTTTCATGAAAGTACTCGTGAATAAATTGATTGTTATTAGAGATTTAATAAATTACAATGCATAAATATGGTCAGTCTTCTAAAAGTTGAAAGCCTGTTGACCTTGCAGAACATTCTTCTTCTGCACACCTGAAAATAAGAGCAATAAGTGAATATAGAGGATCTGCCTCTTCTGTGATGCATATGTAATCGAATGATGACTAAGATTTTACTAACTATAACATGAAATCATTCAAGTTCAATAAATGAAAATAAAAACGTATGAAATAAATGGTGCACAGTGAAGTAAAAATGAATACTGCTATACAGATTACCGACCTTGCATTGCGACTCAGATTGATTTCTGATTTGGTCGATGTATGAGGGTACAAATGATTCAAAGAGCCTTACCTACATGTAGAATTCTTTATGATTCGAATGCGCGAAATTTCAACCGTCGGAAAAATATATAGAGCAAGTTTGCTGATGACACTAATCGTTGGCGGAGCGTAAGAAGGTGGTCAGTTCTTTTCTGTAAATATGAATTAATATTTAGTTTCGATTCTATGAACATACGATTCATAACATTTCAAAGAGACTTACCGCTTTGTGGATTCCCCTTTGTGCCTCAAATGCGTGAGATTACACCAGTCGTTATAATATTAATATTATAGTCGCAGAATGACACATCGCTGTGAAGTCAAATCAAACAAATTCCGGCGAAGAACAGAAAATAATATTCGGCGCGAGCAGCCAATAGAGGTTGCGGAAAAGCGATGACGGAAGTGCGAGAGTTTCGACATAATTGCGTCACTTCCGTTACAATCTCTTTTTTACTGAAGGGATTTATTCAATATTCAGTTATTATTTAATTTTTACTGACAATGAAATTTTTATTCAATTACCCATTACTCTGGTAATAAGTAATTGAACATGATTTAATTACGCATTACCAAAGTGATGGATAATTGAACATGATTCAATGTCACATTACCAAAGTAATGAGTAATTGGACATGATTTAATTACGCATGACCAAAGTAATGATTAACTAAATAAGAATTCAGTAGATAACATATGAGAGTTCTGGATCCAGCCTTCTTTACCGGCAATCAGGCAGTAGGTAAGTTACCGACTGCGTCGATAAGTTATCGACGATCGGATGGTAACCATTACCGATCTTTGTTACCGATAGTCTGATAGTAACGATTTTGGATTGCCGATCTTATGTTACCGACAATCGAATGGTTGCGATTTTCCGCCATGCGATAGCGCCACTACCGATCTGTTTCTTGGATCATGGTAACAATGGCCGATCTTTGGTTACCGATAGTCTGATATTACTGATGTTGCATCATGGTAACGTGAATCATGGATTGGCCATGTTCCGTTACCGACGATCGAATGGTTGCAATTTTTAACCAAGCGATGGCGCCACTTTCGTTATCGGTAGTCCGATGGTAACGATTCTGAATCAAAGATTTCCGATCTTCTGTTACCGACAATCGGATGGCTGCAATTTTTTTGTCTCCCGATGGCGCCACTACCGATTCGCCTTCGGATCATGGTAACGATTACCGATCTACCGACAATCGATCCATGATGGCCGCTCTGGAATATCTAATTCTTAGCTCACATAATTATACCAATTATACTAGCTGAAATGCTCAAAAAGTGACAGGGTATGTTATATGCAAGCAGTGACGCGAATCATCCGATAATATGTTTTTTATTTGGTATTTCTTAAGTCTAACCTATTCTGAAGTAACAATTTCTTAAAAGTAGCTTGAACTATATTTCTTTAGTCTAACATATTCTGGAGTAAAAATTTTCTTAAAACTAACTCA